>JANVCQ010673943.1:0-15681 GCA_025531925.1 Erythroxylum plowmanianum | reverse complement strand
ATTAAATACCGGAAAACCATGAATGCATGTACCTATGAATAAATGCATATGCAATAAACCTGTTCCTCTATAATTAGGGGCCAGTGACATGCTCAATCAGTGAATACAATGAAACCTATCAGTCCGTCCCAATTTACCAAAATATCCTTGCTAACAGTAACGGAATGTTACACAAACACCCAATTAATACAACTTAAGGACGATAAACTATTAATTAACAACTTTTCACAACAATTGTATTTCCTCCTTGATACTTTTATTCAAACTCACATTTTTTCTTTTTCATTTCCTTTTCTTTCTTTTTCTTTTTTTTCTTCAAATATAAAGGTGGTAGAAGCTACATCAACATATCATTCACAACATGGCATTTTAACAAATAGAACTTGATGGAAGGCCATCAAGACTAGCAATTCAAGACTTACAAGCCATAGGATTAATTAAAGAAAATGGTCCATAAATTCCTAAAGCTTCACTTAGTCCAGATGATCAGGTTTGTGAAGAGCTAATTGGTTTAAACTTGCTCCTAAAATATCAGGCCTTGTTGATTCATGAAGACCAAGATGCAATTCCCCAGAAGTGAAGTCTCAACTTGGTCCAGTTTTAATTTTTATTTTAATAATGGTCTAGATTAATGTTTTGGTTCAGTTTAAGACTATATTTGGTTTGTTTTGACTTGTTTTATTTACCTTTTTTGTTTCAATTGATTGAGGCATTAATATGTGTTTATTTTCCTATTTTAATTGTTTTAATATCATCAATTTAGGAAGTTGAGCGGTCGAGTTATGTGGCTGTCCAAACTTTCCTATTTTAGTTTGTTTTCTTTTCTATTTTGAATCGTCCAAAAAAAAGGTTATGAAAATTTGTGAGATTCCTCTCCCAAAATTGACAGATCATATGTCAAGGGTTTGATTGTTTCTTTGAAAATAATCTCAGCTTGTGTGTTTTACCAAAACACTTAAATTGTGTTTGTTCTGTTTATGTGATTATCGGATTTTGTCTAACCAATTGTTTAAGAAATTTCATAACTTTTTGTGTAATTGTCCTATTGAGGTGATTCCAAAGTTGTTCTATCATTCACTCCTGAACTAAAAATCTCCAGAAGGATATTTTACCCAGTTTGATTCCTAACTTATTCAAAATTCTTAGTTTTGTCAACCATTGCCGATCAACCGCCCATCCAGACATGTCTTCAAAAAACCCAACCTAACTTACCCCATCTCTTATCTGATTTAACCAATTCTTAAGCCTAAATTTTAGTTCATAAAAAGTTCTCCAAGTTCCCCATCCTGTCCAGAATCCAACTCCTAGTGAATAGCCCAGAAATCACCTTCAAAAACCCAGTTCTAGTTTTATCTGATAAAATTCAGTTTTAACCAAACACCTTCAAATCACACCAAAACCAATTCTGATCACCTTCAGACCTATTTTCCATCAAGTTTTGGTATTAGAGCTAGCATTTGAGTCATGATTTGACTCCCAAATATGTCAGGACCGGCTCAAAATGAATTGGAGAGTTTGTTCGCCAAAGTCGAACAAATGAGCCTTTAAATGGAGAAGTTTGAAGCTACATGCCTGGAGTTTGAGCAATTCTTATTGAAGTGTGGTCTAAAAGAAACCGAGGAAGTGATCATCACAAGATTTGTCAAGGGTCTTGACCAAGATTTGCAAGATATGGTCAATCTCCACCCATTTGACACTTTTGCTTAATTGAAGAAACTTTCCTTTAGAGTTGAGATCAACTTACAACACCAAAAAGTCAAGAAAACTCCACCAAAATTGAGTCCCACTTATAGCCAAAGAACCAACCCATTCTAACTATCTTTTAAGCCAAATTCATATCACCTCAAAACTCACCATAAAAGACTCCAAGTTCACTGTCCAAGCGAAGCAATTCACCATCACCATACACCCTAATATACACACTTAGCAGCTCTCAAAGCCCCAAAACAAAGCTTAGATGCTTCAAATGTCAAGGGTATGGACATTTTCAATCCAAGTGCCTAAACAGGAACGTTACGACTTTGAAGGAGATGGAAGAGATTGATAATGACCTTTTTGGGGATGAAGAGCATGAGGAGGAAAATGGTAGTGATGAAACAAGTGTGGCTAGTGGAGAGGAAATAGAGGTATAATTGCTAGTTTTGCTCATAATTTATAATAATGAAAATTAAGGTGAAGATTGGAAAAGAAAATCAGTCTTTCACACAAAATGTGTAAACGGGGGGAAGTAATGCAAAGTTGTGATAGATATTGGAGCTTGTGTGATCTCAACTGAAATGGTGGACAAGCTTAGCTTGAAAATTGAGCCCATTTCATATCCTTATAAACTCACTTGGCTTGACAAGAAACATGAAATTAAAGTTGCAAAGAGATGTCTTATTCCTTTTGCAATTGGGAAGTATGAAGATGAAGTGTGGTGTCATGTTATTCCAATGTCGGCTTGTCACTTGCTTTTCGGCAGACCATGGTTATATGATAGGGAAGTTAGTCATCACAGAAGATCAAACACATATTCCTTGAAGCATGAGGGTAGAAAATTCTTGCTAACTCCTATGAAGCTAGATGTGAAGAAGAGGGCAAAAAATGGGGTTTCTTTGATGAGTATTGAAGAGAAGAAGGCTATTGTTGATGAGTTGCCTTCATTTGCACCATTGCATGTGGAAGATAATGTGAAATCAAGGCCACCAATTCCTAGAGTTGTGCAACACTTAACTGATCAATTTCCTAGAGTTTTTCCTAGTGAACTTCCTAAGGGGCTGCCACCTATAAGAAGTGTCCAACATGAGATCAAATTTGTACTGGGAGCAATTATTCCACGCAAGCAATCTTATAGGATGAGTCATAGAGAAGGTGAAGCTTTGCAAAAGATTGTGGAGGAGTTGTTGGAGAGAGAGTTCATTCGGTCGTCAACTAGCCCATATGTAGTTCCTACTTTTGTGGTTCCAAAGAAAAATGAGCAGTGGAGGGTGGTTATAGATTCAAAGGCAGTAAATAAAATCACCGTCAAGTTTAGATATCTAATTCCTAGACTTGATGACATGCTTGACCATCTTTATGGAGCAACAATCTTTACCAGACTTGATCTTGCCAATGGATTTCATCAAATCTGTGTGAGAGAGGGAGATGAGTGGAAAACAACATTCAAAACAAAGGAGGGAATTTATAAGTGGTTAGTCATGCCGATGGGAATGTCAAATTCTCCATCAACTTTCATGAGGTTAATGAATGAGGTACTAAAACCTTTCCTTCATAATTTTGTTGAAGTATATTTTGATGATATTATAATCTTTTCCAAATCTTTAGATGAACATGTGATGCATTTGAGAAGTGTTTTTGAGGTCTTGGATAGTGAGTCTTTGTATGCTAATGTTGAAAATTGCCATTTTTGTGCTCATTCATTGACATTCCTAGGATTCGTCAGTAGCCATGATGGAATTAGAATGGATCCCTCAAAGGTCCAAGCAATTCTAGATTGGCCGGTCCTAACTAACCTTTTTCAAGTTAGAAGCTTTCATAGGTTTTGCTCATTTTATAAGAGATTTATTAGAAACTTTAGTACAATCACTGCTCCTATAACCAAATGCATGAGAAAAGGTGAATTCAAGTGGACTAATCAAGCCACAACTACATTCAACACTTTGAAATTTTTGATCACAAAAGCACTTGTTTTGACTTTAGCTCATTTTAGGAATAGAGGGTTGTTTTGAGCCAAGAGGGTAGACCAATTGCATTATTTAGTGAAAAACTCAATGATGCTAAGAAAAGATACACAACTTATGATAAAGAGTTTTATGCAATTGTTAGGGTTGTTAGACATTTCCGATCCTATTTAATGGCCAACCTTTCATTCTCTTCACTGATCATGATGCTCTAAAATACATCCAAAGTCAAGCCAACCTGAGTCATAAACATGCTACTTGGGTTGAATTTCTCCAATCTTTTGAATTTGTTATAAAGTATAAAAAAGGCACCACAAATATTGTTGTCGATTCCTTGTCTAGAAAGTTTGTCTTGTTAAGCTCAATGCATGCACATGTTATATGTTTTGATGACATTAGGGGGCTGTATGAGAGTCATAAAGATTTTGGTGAGATAATTGCTAGGACTAAATAAAATAATGGTGCATTTAAGGATTTTGTGATTCATAATGGTTACTTGTTCAAAAATGGTTCTTGTTGTGTGCATAATGGTTATTTAAGGGAAGCTATATTGAGAGAAGTCCATAGGGGAGGACTTGTTGGCCATCTTGGGAGGGACAAAAACTTTGCACTAGCCAATTCCAACTTCTTTTGGCCGGGGACATTTATGGAAGTAGCTAGACTTGTGAGTGGTTGTAACATATGTAGTAGATCAAAAATGACATCCCAAGCCTACAACCCTTATACACCTTTACCTACACCAAATAGCCCTTAGGAGGACGTGAGCATGGATTTTATCTTAGGATTGCCTATAACAAAGAGGGGTTTTGATAGCATAATGGTTGTTGTGAACAGATTTTCTAAAATGGCACATTTCATTCCATGTTCCAAGTCTAATAATGCTCAACATGTGATGGATCTTTATTTTAATAATGTTATCAAATTGTATGGCATTCCAAGAAGTATTGTGAGTGATAGAGATGTGAAGTTTGTGAGCCACTTTTAGAAAGTGTTATAGGCTAGATTAGGAACCAAACTTAAAATTTAGCATAGCCTTTCACCCACAAACTGATGGCCAAACTGAGGTAGTTAATAGGTCACTTGGGGAAATTTTGAGAAGCCTTTTGAGAGGGAAAACTAAGAATTGAGATGTCATGTTGCCACAAGCAAAATTTGCATACAATTGTTCCAGGTCCAAGTCAACTGAAATCTCACCGTTTGAAGTTGTCTATGGGGCCAATCCATTGACATCAATCTGATTTAGCTCGTTTGTGCAATATGGGCCTTTCAAAAGCTTGTAAGTCGAAAAGAGAGCTCAAGATATTGTCAACATTCATGAATAGGTCAAGGAAAACATTAGGAAGCATAATAAAGCCTACACAAGACAAGCCAAGAAGAAGAAAGTCGTGGAGTTCAAGGAAGGTGATCTGGTTTGGGTTTATTTGAGAAAAGAGAGATTTTTCAAGGCTAGGAAGTCCAAGTTAAGTGATAGAGTTGATGGTCCATTCAAAGTGATTAAGAAAATCAATAACAATGCCTACAAAATTGAGTTACCGACCCATTACCAAATGTCCAACAATTTCAATGTAAGTGATCTAAAATTTTATGTGGAGGACACTATGATTGATTCTAATTCTTCCAGTGAAGTCGGTTCTCAAGAGGGAGAGGATGACGAAGGGCCATTAAGACTAGAAATTGAAGACTTACAAGCCATGGGATTAATTGAAGAAAATGGTCCAGAAATTCCTAATGCTTCACTTGGTCCGGATGATCAGGTTTGTGAAGAGCTAATTAGGTTAAACTTGTTCCTAAAATATCAGGCTTTATTGAAACCTTTTGGGGACTTTAAGGTCTTGATTTATGAAGACCAAGATGCAATTCGTGAAGCCTAACTTGCAACCCAGGTGTGATAGGAAGTTCGACTAGAAGTGAAATCTCAACTTGGTCCAATTTTAATTTTTGTTTTAATAATGGTCTGGATTAATGTTTTGGTCCAGTTTAAGACTATATTTGGTTTGTTTTGACTTGTTTTATTTGCCTTTTCATTTCGGCCAATTGAGGCATTAATATGTGTTTATTTTCCTATTTTAATTGTCTTAATATTATCAGTTTAGGAAGTTGAGAAGCCGAGTTATGTGGTTGTCCAAACTTTCCTATTTTAGTTTGTTTCTTTCCTATTTTGAATCATCCAGAAAAAGGTTATGAAAATTTGTGAGATTCCTCTCTCAAAATTGGAAGATCATATGTCAAGGGTTTGATTGTTTCTCTGAAAATATTCAAGGCTTGTGTGTTTGTTGAAAACACTCAAATTGTGTTTGTTCTGTTTATGTGATTACTGGATTCTATCCGACTAGTTGTTCAAGAAATTTCATAACTTTTTGTGTAATTGTTCAATTGAGGTGATTCAAAAGCTGTTCCATCACTCAAATCCTGAACTAAAAATCTATACATGGATATTTTACCCAATTTGATTCCTAACTTACTCAAAATTCTCAGTTTTCTCAACCATTGCCAATTAACCTCCCATCTAGACATGTCTTCAAAAAATCCAGCCTAACTCACCCGTTTCTTATCCGATTTAACCAATTCTTAAGCCTAAATTGTAGTTCATAAAAATTTCTCCAAGTTCCCCATATTGTCCAGAATCCAACTCCTAGTTAATAGCCCAAAAACACCTTCAAAAACCCTGTTCTAATTTTATCCGATAAAATTCAGTTTTAATCAAACACCTTCAAATCACACCAAAACCAATTCTGATCACCTTCAGACCTATTCTCCATCAATTTTTGGTATTAGAGCTAGCATTTGAGCCATGATTTGACTCCCAAATATGTTAGGACTGACTCAAAATGATCTAGAGAGGTTGTTTGCCAAAATCGAACAAATGAGCCTTCAAATGGAGAAGTTTAAAGTTACATGCTTGGGGTTTGAGGCTATGAAGGCCAAGGATATAGCTTTTGCCACTTTGGGCACATTTGAAGCACCTAGAGATACTTCCCAAGACAACCAGTTCACAGAGCATGATTTTAACAATGAGGTAACTCAATCTAACACTATCGGTCAAGTTGAGTTGAGATTGGGAGGTAAGGGCACAAGAGGGAAAAGGAGAGGCCCTCATCATGCAAGCCATATGGGCCCTATTAGAAATGTGTACCAACCTAGGAATGATAGGCAAGAAGATTTGTTTAGTTTTAAAGTTGATGTGCCTGAATTTGTTGGAAAACTTAATGCTGCTCTTTTCTAAAAGTAGTTGTATACAGTTGAAAGAATTTTTGAGTTGAAGGATGTGCCAAAGGATAAGAAAGTAAAAATTGTAGCCATGAAGTTCAAAGGACATGCTGCCCTTTGGTGGGATAATTTACAAAATAGGAGAGTTAGAGAGGGGAAGCCAAAGATTAACAACTGGACCGAATGAAGATTGAGTTGGAAGAAACATTTTTGCCTCCTCAATATAGGCAGAAAATGTTAGAGAAGATGCTTAGGTTGACACAAAATGGTAGGTCCGTGAAGGATTATATAGTGGAGTTTGAGCAATTCTTATTGAAGTGTGGTCTAGAAGAAACTGAGGAAGTGATCATCACAAGATTTGTAAGATATGATCAATCTCCACCTGTTTGACACTTTTGCTAAATTAAAGAAACTTTCCTTTAAAGTTGAGATCAACTTACAACACCAAAAAGCCAAGAAAACTCCACCAAAATTGAGTCCCACTTATAGCCAAAGAACCAGCCCATTCCAACCATCTTTTAATCCTAAATTCATATCACCTCAAAACTCACCACAAAAGACTCCAAGTTCACCATCCAAGTGAAGTAATTCACCATCACCATACACCCCAAAAGTTCCATACACACCTAGCAGCTGTCAAAGCCCCAAAACAAAGCTTAGATGCTTCAAATGTCAAGGGTATGGACATTTTCAATCCAAGTGCCAAAAAAGGAACGTTACGACTTTGAAGGAGATGGAAGAGATTGATAATGAGCTTGAAGAATCTGTCCTTTTTGGGGATGAAGAGCATGAGGAGGAAAATGGTAGTGATGAAACAAGTGTGGCTAGTGGAGAGGAAATAGAGGTATAATTGCTAGTTTTGCTCATAATTTATAATAATGAAAATTAAGGTGAAGATTGGAAAAGAAAATCAGTCTTTCACACAAAATGTGTAAACGGGGGGAAGTAATGCAAAGTTGTGATAGATATTGGAGCTTGTGTGATCTCAACTGAAATGGTGGACAAGCTTAGCTTGAAAATTGAGCCCATTTCATATCCTTATAAACTCACTTGGCTTGACAAGAAACATGAAATTAAAGTTGCAAAGAGATGTCTTATTCCTTTTGCAATTGGGAAGTATGAAGATGAAGTGTGGTGTCATGTTATTCCAATGTCGGCTTGTCACTTGCTTTTCGGCAGACCATGGTTATATGATAGGGAAGTTAGTCATCACAGAAGATCAAACACATATTCCTTGAAGCATGAGGGTAGAAAATTCTTGCTAACTCCTATGAAGCTAGATGTGAAGAAGAGGGCAAAAAATGGGGTTTCTTTGATGAGTATTGAAGAGAAGAAGGCTATTGTTGATGAGTTGCCTTCATTTGCACCATTGCATGTGGAAGATAATGTGAAATCAAGGCCACCAATTCCTAGAGTTGTGCAACACTTAACTGATCAATTTCCTAGAGTTTTTCCTAGTGAACTTCCTAAGGGGCTGCCACCTATAAGAAGTGTCCAACATGAGATCAAATTTGTACTGGGAGCAATTATTCCACGCAAGCAATCTTATAGGATGAGTCATAGAGAAGGTGAAGCTTTGCAAAAGATTGTGGAGGAGTTGTTGGAGAGAGAGTTCATTCGGTCGTCAACTAGCCCATATGTAGTTCCTACTTTTGTGGTTCCAAAGAAAAATGAGCAGTGGAGGGTGGTTATAGATTCAAAGGCAGTAAATAAAATCACCGTCAAGTTTAGATATCTAATTCCTAGACTTGATGACATGCTTGACCATCTTTATGGAGCAACAATCTTTACCAGACTTGATCTTGCCAATGGATTTCATCAAATCTGTGTGAGAGAGGGAGATGAGTGGAAAACAACATTCAAAACAAAGGAGGGAATTTATAAGTGGTTAGTCATGCCGATGGGAATGTCAAATTCTCCATCAACTTTCATGAGGTTAATGAATGAGGTACTAAAACCTTTCCTTCATAATTTTGTTGAAGTATATTTTGATGATATTATAATCTTTTCCAAATCTTTAGATGAACATGTGATGCATTTGAGAAGTGTTTTTGAGGTCTTGGATAGTGAGTCTTTGTATGCTAATGTTGAAAATTGCCATTTTTGTGCTCATTCATTGACATTCCTAGGATTCGTCAGTAGCCATGATGGAATTAGAATGGATCCCTCAAAGGTCCAAGCAATTCTAGATTGGCCGGTCCTAACTAACCTTTTTCAAGTTAGAAGCTTTCATAGGTTTTGCTCATTTTATAAGAGATTTATTAGAAACTTTAGTACAATCACTGCTCCTATAACCAAATGCATGAGAAAAGGTGAATTCAAGTGGACTAATCAAGCCACAACTACATTCAACACTTTGAAATTTTTGATCACAAAAGCACTTGTTTTGACTTTAGCTCATTTTAGGAATAGAGGGTTGTTTTGAGCCAAGAGGGTAGACCAATTGCATTATTTAGTGAAAAACTCAATGATGCTAAGAAAAGATACACAACTTATGATAAAGAGTTTTATGCAATTGTTAGGGTTGTTAGACATTTCCGATCCTATTTAATGGCCAACCTTTCATTCTCTTCACTGATCATGATGCTCTAAAATACATCCAAAGTCAAGCCAACCTGAGTCATAAACATGCTACTTGGGTTGAATTTCTCCAATCTTTTGAATTTGTTATAAAGTATAAAAAAGGCACCACAAATATTGTTGTCGATTCCTTGTCTAGAAAGTTTGTCTTGTTAAGCTCAATGCATGCACATGTTATATGTTTTGATGACATTAGGGGGCTGTATGAGAGTCATAAAGATTTTGGTGAGATAATTGCTAGGACTAAATAAAATAATGGTGCATTTAAGGATTTTGTGATTCATAATGGTTACTTGTTCAAAAATGGTTCTTGTTGTGTGCATAATGGTTATTTAAGGGAAGCTATATTGAGAGAAGTCCATAGGGGAGGACTTGTTGGCCATCTTGGGAGGGACAAAAACTTTGCACTAGCCAATTCCAACTTCTTTTGGCCGGGGACATTTATGGAAGTAGCTAGACTTGTGAGTGGTTGTAACATATGTAGTAGATCAAAAATGACATCCCAAGCCTACAACCCTTATACACCTTTACCTACACCAAATAGCCCTTAGGAGGACGTGAGCATGGATTTTATCTTAGGATTGCCTATAACAAAGAGGGGTTTTGATAGCATAATGGTTGTTGTGAACAGATTTTCTAAAATGGCACATTTCATTCCATGTTCCAAGTCTAATAATGCTCAACATGTGATGGATCTTTATTTTAATAATGTTATCAAATTGTATGGCATTCCAAGAAGTATTGTGAGTGATAGAGATGTGAAGTTTGTGAGCCACTTTTAGAAAGTGTTATAGGCTAGATTAGGAACCAAACTTAAAATTTAGCATAGCCTTTCACCCACAAACTGATGGCCAAACTGAGGTAGTTAATAGGTCACTTGGGGAAATTTTGAGAAGCCTTTTGAGAGGGAAAACTAAGAATTGAGATGTCATGTTGCCACAAGCAAAATTTGCATACAATTGTTCCAGGTCCAAGTCAACTGAAATCTCACCGTTTGAAGTTGTCTATGGGGCCAATCCATTGACATCAATCTGATTTAGCTCGTTTGTGCAATATGGGCCTTTCAAAAGCTTGTAAGTCGAAAAGAGAGCTCAAGATATTGTCAACATTCATGAATAGGTCAAGGAAAACATTAGGAAGCATAATAAAGCCTACACAAGACAAGCCAAGAAGAAGAAAGTCGTGGAGTTCAAGGAAGGTGATCTGGTTTGGGTTTATTTGAGAAAAGAGAGATTTTTCAAGGCTAGGAAGTCCAAGTTAAGTGATAGAGTTGATGGTCCATTCAAAGTGATTAAGAAAATCAATAACAATGCCTACAAAATTGAGTTACCGACCCATTACCAAATGTCCAACAATTTCAATGTAAGTGATCTAAAATTTTATGTGGAGGACACTATGATTGATTCTAATTCTTCCAGTGAAGTCGGTTCTCAAGAGGGAGAGGATGACGAAGGGCCATTAAGACTAGAAATTGAAGACTTACAAGCCATGGGATTAATTGAAGAAAATGGTCCAGAAATTCCTAATGCTTCACTTGGTCCGGATGATCAGGTTTGTGAAGAGCTAATTAGGTTAAACTTGTTCCTAAAATATCAGGCTTTATTGAAACCTTTTGGGGACTTTAAGGTCTTGATTTATGAAGACCAAGATGCAATTCGTGAAGCCTAACTTGCAACCCAGGTGTGATAGGAAGTTCGACTAGAAGTGAAATCTCAACTTGGTCCAATTTTAATTTTTGTTTTAATAATGGTCTGGATTAATGTTTTGGTCCAGTTTAAGACTATATTTGGTTTGTTTTGACTTGTTTTATTTGCCTTTTCATTTCGGCCAATTGAGGCATTAATATGTGTTTATTTTCCTATTTTAATTGTCTTAATATTATCAGTTTAGGAAGTTGAGAAGCCGAGTTATGTGGTTGTCCAAACTTTCCTATTTTAGTTTGTTTCTTTCCTATTTTGAATCATCCAGAAAAAGGTTATGAAAATTTGTGAGATTCCTCTCTCAAAATTGGAAGATCATATGTCAAGGGTTTGATTGTTTCTCTGAAAATATTCAAGGCTTGTGTGTTTGTTGAAAACACTCAAATTGTGTTTGTTCTGTTTATGTGATTACTGGATTCTATCCGACTAGTTGTTCAAGAAATTTCATAACTTTTTGTGTAATTGTTCAATTGAGGTGATTCAAAAGCTGTTCCATCACTCAAATCCTGAACTAAAAATCTATACATGGATATTTTACCCAATTTGATTCCTAACTTACTCAAAATTCTCAGTTTTCTCAACCATTGCCAATTAACCTCCCATCTAGACATGTCTTCAAAAAATCCAGCCTAACTCACCCGTTTCTTATCCGATTTAACCAATTCTTAAGCCTAAATTGTAGTTCATAAAAATTTCTCCAAGTTCCCCATATTGTCCAGAATCCAACTCCTAGTTAATAGCCCAAAAACACCTTCAAAAACCCTGTTCTAATTTTATCCGATAAAATTCAGTTTTAATCAAACACCTTCAAATCACACCAAAACCAATTCTGATCACCTTCAGACCTATTCTCCATCAATTTTTGGTATTAGAGCTAGCATTTGAGCCATGATTTGACTCCCAAATATGTTAGGACTGACTCAAAATGATCTAGAGAGGTTGTTTGCCAAAATCGAACAAATGAGCCTTCAAATGGAGAAGTTTAAAGTTACATGCTTGGGGTTTGAGGCTATGAAGGCCAAGGATATAGCTTTTGCCACTTTGGGCACATTTGAAGCACCTAGAGATACTTCCCAAGACAACCAGTTCACAGAGCATGATTTTAACAATGAGGTAACTCAATCTAACACTATCGGTCAAGTTGAGTTGAGATTGGGAGGTAAGGGCACAAGAGGGAAAAGGAGAGGCCCTCATCATGCAAGCCATATGGGCCCTATTAGAAATGTGTACCAACCTAGGAATGATAGGCAAGAAGATTTGTTTAGTTTTAAAGTTGATGTGCCTGAATTTGTTGGAAAACTTAATGCTGCTCTTTTCTAAAAGTAGTTGTATACAGTTGAAAGAATTTTTGAGTTGAAGGATGTGCCAAAGGATAAGAAAGTAAAAATTGTAGCCATGAAGTTCAAAGGACATGCTGCCCTTTGGTGGGATAATTTACAAAATAGGAGAGTTAGAGAGGGGAAGCCAAAGATTAACAACTGGACCGAATGAAGATTGAGTTGGAAGAAACATTTTTGCCTCCTCAATATAGGCAGAAAATGTTAGAGAAGATGCTTAGGTTGACACAAAATGGTAGGTCCGTGAAGGATTATATAGTGGAGTTTGAGCAATTCTTATTGAAGTGTGGTCTAGAAGAAACTGAGGAAGTGATCATCACAAGATTTGTAAGATATGATCAATCTCCACCTGTTTGACACTTTTGCTAAATTAAAGAAACTTTCCTTTAAAGTTGAGATCAACTTACAACACCAAAAAGCCAAGAAAACTCCACCAAAATTGAGTCCCACTTATAGCCAAAGAACCAGCCCATTCCAACCATCTTTTAATCCTAAATTCATATCACCTCAAAACTCACCACAAAAGACTCCAAGTTCACCATCCAAGTGAAGTAATTCACCATCACCATACACCCCAAAAGTTCCATACACACCTAGCAGCTGTCAAAGCCCCAAAACAAAGCTTAGATGCTTCAAATGTCAAGGGTATGGGCATTTTCAATCCAAGTGCCCAAACAGGAAGGTTATGACTTTGAAGGAGATGGAAAAGATTGATAACGAGCTTGAAGAATCTGTCCTTTTTGGGGATGAAGAGCATGAGGAGGAAAATGGTAGTAATGAAACAATTGTGGCTAGTGGAGAGGAAATAGAGGCAGAATTACTAGTCTTGTTCATAATTCATAATAATGAAAATGGAGGTGAAGATTGGAAGAGAAAATCACTCTTTCACACAAAATGTGTAACCGGAGGGAAGAAATGCAATGTTGTGATGGATATTGGAGCTTGTGTGGTCTCAACTGAAATGATGGACAAGCTTAGCTTGAAAATCGAGCCCATTCCATATCCTTATAAACTCACTTAGCTTGACAAAAAGCATGAGATTAAAGTTGCAAAGAGATGTCTTGTTCCTTTTGCAATTGGGAAGTATGAAGATGAAGTGTGGTGTCATGTTATTCCAACGTCAGCTTGTCACTTACTTTTCAGCAGACCATGGTTGTATGATAGGGATGATAGTCATCACGGAAGAGCAAACACATATTCCTTGAAGTATGAGGGTAGAAAATTCTTGCTAACTACTATAAAGCCAGATGTGAAGAAGAGGGCAGAAAATGGGGTTTCTTTGATGAGTATTGAAGAGAAGAAGGCTATTGTTGATGAGTTGCCTTCATTTGCACCATTGGATGTGGAAGATGATGTGAAACCGAGGCTACCAATTCCTAGAGTTATGCAACACTTGACTGATCAATTCCTAGAGTTTTTCCTAGTGAACTTCCTAAGGGGCTGCCACCTATAAGAAGTGTCCAACATGAGATTAATTTTGTACTGGGAACAATTATTCCACACAAGCAATCTTATAGGATGAGTCCTAGAGAAGGTGAAGCTTTGCAAAGGATTGTGGAGGAGTTGTTGGAGAGAGAGTTCATTCAACCATCAACTAGCCCATGTGTAGTTTCCGCTTTTGTGGTTCCAAAGAAAAAATGGGCAGTGGAGGATGGTTATAGATTCAAGGGTAGTAAATAAAATCACTGTCAAGTTTAGATATCCAATTCCTAGACTTGATGACATGCTTGACCTTCTTCATGGAGCAATAATCTTTACCAGACTTGATCTTGCTAATGGATGTAAATAAAATCACCGTCAAGTTTAGATATCCAATTCCTAGACTTGATGACGTGCTTGACCATCTTCATGGAGCAACAATCTTTACCAGACTTGATCTTGCCAATGGATGTAAATAAAATCACCCCCACACTTAAAAACTGACATTATCCTCAATGTAAAATCAAATGCAAGAAATGGAGCAGATTACAAAAATAGTAAATTTGAAAATATAAATAATAGAAATTAACTTCCCTTAGATTGCCTCCCAAGTATCGCCTTTGTTTATCATCGGTGGCTCGACCTCCAGTTGCGTGCATCAAGTGACACCAGTCACATCCTCTAGCATCAATACCTCCAAATCCTTTATTTGGAAGCCTTCATAATATGGCTTCGATCGATGACCGTTCACTCTGAATTTCTTATTAGTTTTGAGACTTTGTATCTTTACTGCACCAAAAGGAAAGATATTAGTGATAACAAATGGACCAACCCAATAAGAATGCAACTTACCTAAAAATTGTTTGAGTTTGGAATGATATAATAACACTTTTTGGCCCATCGAAAAGATTTTCCTTAGAATAATCTTATCATGAAAAGCCTTCGTCCTCTCCTTATATATCACTACATTTTGATATGACTCATTCCTCATCTTTTCCAAATCTTAAAGCTGCAGCTTCCTATGCACTCTTGCATCGTCCAAATTCATATTGCATCTTCTGATAGTCCAATATGCTTTATGTTATAATTCCACTAGAAGATTACATGGCTTCCCAAACACTTGTTGGATTGCGTATGGCCTGAGTATTCACAATACGCTGCGGAAAAGACCATAACACAACACGATGTATAACCAAAACATATAGGATGCATGAAAAATACCTTTTTTTTGACACGGATTGGTGGTTGCTTTTTCGGATTCGTAGACGCTGCTACACGCGAATGTCCTCTACCGATATCCACACGAGTATGCACGATCCGGGCTGCGGCTATCGTGTGCTAGCACGTCCTAAAATTTTTTCGAATGCCGCACAATTTTCTCACGGATGGTGGCTAGGATTTCGTATCACAATAGTGTCACACTTTATGAGACCTAAGTTTCTCTATTTATAGAGAAAACCTAATCCCATTAAAGCCCAATAAGTTTCGGCCCATCATATCTCATATAATAAAAGCCCGACAACTTAATTTAATCTAGCCCAATAAATATATCCACATATATTTATTCAATGCCTAATAAATTAGGCCTAAGAGAATAAGCCCAAATCACATCACTCTTTGTGTGTGACCCTGTAGGCTCATTTGATGTTGGCAATGGGCTTGAACACACTTCAAGGCCCATAAGTCATAAGTGGCCTCTAGTAAGACATTATGACTACCCAAATCAAATGAGGATCGATAATCCAATTTAACCTGTAACTATGGTTATAAGCTAAGTCC
>JANVCQ010673912.1:0-15682 GCA_025531925.1 Erythroxylum plowmanianum | reverse complement strand
TTATCTCAATCCCATTAGTAAGCAAAGTAATTCCAACATAATTTGATCTAGTAATACTCCCAAAATTAATCTAATCAGGCTTATTAAAAAAAAATTCCGGGGCTAACAGTTATGTTTTGAATTTTGGTTTGATTGGATTCCAATTAGTAAATTGGAATTAATTGGGAGATTAATGAATTAAAATGTACATTTAAACTAGGAAAAATGCCAACTGTAGGATAAATTGATACATAAAAAAATTAGTATGATTATACTTATAATTGGGTGACATTTGGCATAGTTAATTAATTAAAAAATGGACCAATTATTGTGTGACATGTGGACTAATTATAGTGAGACAAAAGGACTAATTAATTGGTGACATATGGCAATTTAATGTGTGGATTAATGGCAGCATATGAAATGGGTAAGTGGATTCCATGCCTTGAGACATATGTCTTTGAAAATTGGTGACACCTAGCATGTTGATGAAGCAAATCCCAACAGCTCTCACCTCTCTCCACCGAACTTGCTTCAAACTTTTCTCTGTATTCTAGTTTTTACTCTAGCTAAATTAGTACACAAAATTCACACCTTAATCTCTCGCAAAATAGCCAAGAAACCAACTGTTTGCTGTCTTGTGTTTTTACTGAAACTAGCTCATCTTCACCTTGAGTTTATGATAAATTTTGCCTACTTGGAGGGATAGTATCATCTGGAATTTTGAGTTGAATTGTCGGTCTAATAAGTAAGTAGCAATATGATCTTTATGGCATGCGTAGTAGTATGTGAATCATGCTAGAATTGGAATGAAATGCATGTAATGTTGGCGGTGATATGTGCTAGAAATATGTTGATTGAACTTGGAAGTTTTTTATGCTTGCTTTTAGTGGATGAAAACCGTGGTTTATAGATTGATTCACGGATGAATTAGGTCTGGATTTAAAGTATAATGAAAGTGGATTTATGCTAAAGAAAGATGTTAATTAAGTGTCCTTGAATTGAGAAATAACTAGGACTATATGCATAATAATGTAATAGTTGCTGGTTTGATTTTTGATGCATCAAAGACAATGAGTTGTGAGCTATTAATTGAATAATTTGAACTGAAATTGGAGATGATATTTATGAGAAATAAGAGTATAATTCAAGTCTAATTAAGGCATAAATAAGGTGTAAGACATGAGTTAATTGTAGTGGTGTCATTGAATAGGTTTCACTAAACAGACATTGGTATTTTGGCCATAACTTGACTGTAGATATCTAAATGGGTTGATTTTAATTGTAGATTAAACTACATACACATGTCTACAATTTTTGTAAAGTAATATAATTTTATTTCTGACTCTAAGGGTTTTGAAATTTGGCTTGAAGTTGAGTTTTAGATTCTATTACTGTTTGAGAATAGTCTGTAGCATTTTGGGTATAACTCTAGAAATAATGAACCAAATTGCATGAACTTTAGTTTATTAGAAACAAGACATAGAGGAATATTTTTTTAGAAGAACATATTATCTCAAAACCTCAATTTCTATGTCATAATGGCCATTCAAAACTGACCCGAAACCTATCCTGGGAAAATCTGGAAAAACTAATGAAGGAATTGGATTGGGACTTTTGGATAACCCATCCCATGATTGTGGGAAGCCATACACGATAATGGAAATGGAATGATGGTAAAGAAAATGTTCTTTTGTGTGATTTTTGAACCAATTAAGGAAAAGGTACTTAACTATGATGGATTTGGACTTGATTAAGGTTTAAAATAAACATAATTTGATGTTGGAAAAGTTAGTTAAATGTGTGATAAGTTTTGATTGATAATTGATTTTATACTTGAAGGAAAAGAATGTTTGATAACAATGCATCTAAGTTTGTAATGAAGGAGTGTTAAAGGAATGAAGAAATTCATATGAACGCAAATGTATTCCAAAGGATATTAATAATGCATTAAGAATGAATGAATGAGAATTGTGAATTATGTGAAATATTTGTAATGGTAGAAAAGAGTTAGTAAATGTATGGTTAATGAATGGAGCATGATCAAGTCTACTTAAGGTATTAACCTAAATTCAAATAAGACATATCTAAGTGACAATGTATGAATGATTACGAATTATGATTAAGGAAACATACTTGGGATAGTAATTAGGTATGCATTGAACATGGCACATATATGCATGTGCATAAGTGAATTTGTATTTGATTGATCAACTTTATAATGTGAATTCTGTGTGTATTGTATGATGTATAGGCGCTCAAATCGAATGCCATCTTCAAGACATTGTCGGTCCATCTAGGCAATAGCATATACTGTAGCGTATTGTGAGTAACCTAGATGTTCTCACTAGGATTGATTTACTTCTGTTTAACTTCTAATTATTGAACTGTTAACGATCTGATTGTAATTATGATATTACTAATTTTGGACAATTGATTATCCGAGGGGTTCGATATTCGGGACTGTATTGGGAGTGCTTGTGATTTGAATACGAATAAGTAAATTGAATGCTCAACTATTTGTTGAATGCCAGACTTATATCCGATGAACTGTGAAAATCGAATGTGCTCATTGACTGAAGGTGACTGATGATATGTTATGTGAACTATTACACTCCATTACATGATGCATGTTCACATAAAGAAGTTGTGACCAGAGTATCCAACATGAAAAGAATTTTAAGCTCAATTATGTGCATCAAAGCCTTCGGCTCAACGTTTAATGAGCTCAGCATCCACAACAAATACAGGACAGTACTAAAATGAGCTTGGTATCTACAACAAATATGGGACAGTGAAATAGGCACTCGGTCATAACAAAATAAAAATGGAAGTGAGTCTAATATGCATCTGCATTTGTACATTATGATTATGAATTATATGATTAAGAATCTATTTTTGAAATTGTGATGATAAAGTAATATGCTACATTTGAGTAATTGATGTTAATATGGTTGATTGGGATATATATAAGATCTGAAAAAGGATATGAAATATGTGACATTCATTATGTCTTATTGAAATGAGGAATGTTGTGAGTTTGGTTATATGTGACATATTTATGTATTTGATGTGAGTGAGTCCATCGATGATGGTTAGCTCATTGAGTTTGCAAAACTCATCAAAATTGCAAAGTGGCTTTTCAGGTACAAAAGAGGAGCCTAGTTCCTAAGTTACTCTAGAACAACGATTTTAGATTAAGAAATGGCTCAAAGGTCTATCAGCTAATGTCTGAGGAATAGTAGATTGTTTTATATAGTTTACTTATGTCATGTAGAACTTTTGTATAAAAGCTTGTAACCTTTCAAATGTTTTGGTAATGTAAATATTTGATTTAATGACTACAGTGTAAATCATGTTTGCAATAAAATGAAGAGTAGTAGTTGTTTTTAAGTATTGTGTCATTCTTTATAATGCCATATAGGAGAACATAACTGCTCTAACATGTCATTATCATAAGATATGTACTTGAATGTCCTCTAGATGTTCTGGTATATAATTTATAGTAGCAGGGTGTTACATATACCATCTTTTTTTAACTCCATGTAATATTATAATATATAGTTATAACTTTGTTCAAGCCATTTAAGAACCTTATCATTGTCGCTAATTTATTCTCCTCTATATAGGCTTGAATAATGACTATTCTATCTCCTTATGATAATTTTCCATATCATTTGGTCCTTATGTAAGACTGTGCAATGTTTAATACAAATCCCTATAATAATAACTTGCACAAATCTCCTCTTTGTAAAAGCTTTCAATTCATTCCAAGTTTATATATGTCGTTTATGATTTCTTCTCTTATTATTGACCAACTGATTCTAACAAATAATAACATAATTAGTAAACTCTATTAAACCAACTTTACGTTCTTCTCTATATTGATGATAGTTTAACATTAATTATATGTTTATCTCTCACTCCAATTAAGCTTCACGACCTACCTTTAAAGACAGGTATGATCATCTTAATGTTCCCAACATTCGCATCCATTCCTCAAACTTTGAGCTTCCTTAGGTCTAAACATGTTCCCTTAAACCTTAAATGTAGGGTTAACATCATCTTCACTTAATTCATTATTCTCCTCATAAACCTTTGATGGAGTTGTTAAATTAACCCTGTTATACCTCCCTTTATTATAGATTTAGTATTGTTATCTTCTTTATAATTCAATAATATATTATGATTACCTCTCCATTATATCCCTCACCTTGTTATACATCATATTAATCTTTTCAAATTGTTGCTGCATAGTTTACATAAAGTACAACTTATCTTTGTCCTCCTTTAATGATGAACACCTTTAATAGACATATTTGAAAGCTATAAGAAAAATTAGAATAGAAAATCTTCTCACATGGTCTGTCATATGTTTACTCTTAAAAATGACAAACCACTCTTATTTCTTCCTTCACAAGTTCTTTAAATAACGAGTAAAATTCTGTTAAACCAAGGGAGGTTTCAATTGATGTTTTGATCATAAGAAAATAAGTACTACTAAAAGGTTTATATTTTGATGAGAAGGAATACGAGAATAAGATGTAGTCATGAACTCACGAAGATAATTCATAAAGCCAATAAAAGAAAAGGTAAAGTTTGTAACTTACAAAGTGGAAAACAAGTCAAGAATAATGAACATCAAGGTCCTTCTTTAGTTTATAATATTAATTGTAATCTTATTTAGTCAATTTGATGTTTTAAAAGGCTCATCATGTATGAATAGTTTATATCTCTTTATTGCATGAGTCTTTTCATTCATAAAGTGGCACTAGAGTTTTGATTTTAATGGAAAAGCCTTTTGATCAATCAAACACTCTTTAGCGATCATTTTTGGGAAGAGATTAAATCATATTTTCTTTAAATAAATTAAGTTTAATCATTTTTAGTTGTTAAAATCATATTTCTGGGGATTGGTCGAACTATATGGGGTAATGTTTAACTAATTAAAGTTGTTAACTTTGATGTTTTGTAAGTTTGTAATAACATTGGTTGATGTATTGGTTAGCTAATATGCTTAATGGTTGACCAATGTATTAACAAATAATGGATTTATTCATTTAATGCACAATGGTTGTCTATTATGCTATACTAGCTCACTAGTGCATTGTAACTAGTAACATAATGACTAATTTTTTTGCTTCAACAGTTGGTAAGGGTCATGAAACCCTATAAATACATATTTTCTAATTAGTTTTTGGATTAAGAAGTATTTTGGTATCGCTTACATATACTTCTAAGTGTTTTTAAATCATTTGAGCATTATTATCTCATAATTATGTGGATAAACCTCATTAGAGTTATAAGTGATAAAGTCAGGTACTTTGAATTATAAGATTCAGTAGGGCGTTATATCATTGTATTTGGGAGTGTTCCAAATGGCATTGAGATTCATCTTCATTGTAAAGGAAGATTGTAAAAATGTTCCTCTTAATTGAGAAAAGATTGTACAAAGGTTGTTCTTCGTCTTGAAAGAAGAATTGTAGTAGAATTCCAAAAAGAGTATTGAGAGTGGATGTAGGAAAAGATTATCTATCTAACCATTATAAATCAATTTTCATTTTCTCTTTCTTATCCTCTTTAAATTATTATTCAATTGGTTAAACAGTTTATGTTAAATAATTTTTTTATTTATATATATATTGATTGTTGTTAAATTGAGTTCACTAGTTATAATAGTTATAACTTGGGTGTTATTAGAGACTAACAAATAGTATTAGAGCAAATTTATGATACAAGTATTTCAAACAAGATCTTATATCAAAGATCATAATGACATATTTAGCAACATCACCATCATCATTCAATCAAAAGCATTAGTAGGGGCACCTTTATTTGATGAAAATGATTATCTCTATTGGAAAACTAGGATGAGATTCTTCTTAATGGCTAAAAGTATAGACCTATAGAAAATAGTTTCAAATGGTCCCTTTATACCTACAAAAAATCGTAGATAATAAATAGGCCCCCCAAAAAAAGGAAGAATAGGAACCTCAAGATAAAGGATTAATTTCTTGAATAGTGGGGATGTACACATCTTATTTTATGCATTAGGAAGAAATAAATTTAATAGGGTCTTTATGCGTGAATCAACTCATGGAATTTAGAATACTTTAGAAGTTACATATGGGGGAAAATTAAGTAAAGGAGAGCAAAGTTAGTATATTAACAAATCAATATGAATTGTTTCAAATGAAACATAATGAAAGCATATCTAATATGTAAACTATATTTATTAATATTATTAATGCTTTGAATATTCTTAAAAAGAATTACACTAATGTTGAAATGGTAAAAAATTTGCTTGGGTAACTTTCAAAGATGTGGGAGGTTAAAGTGACAGCTATACAAGAAGCTAAGGATCTAACAATATTAAAGGAACTTATTATATCTCTTTTTAGATGTGAAATGATGATTTAAGAGACAAAATAAGAAATGATGCTTCTAAAAAAAAGAATTTTGCATTCAAAGCCTTAAAGGAAAAATGGGGAAAAAAGGAAGAGACATCAATTAGTGAAAGTAACGAAGAAGACATTGCCTTAATCACTATAAAATTCAAGAAAATTTTGCGAAGGAAATTCTTTAAAATAAGTGACTTTAAGGATGGTAAAAGCGATTTAAAATACGCATCCTCTAATATTATTTACTTAAAATGTAGAAAACTTGGCCACAGGAAGTCATAATGTCCTTTACTTAAAGATGATGACAAGTATAAAAGAAATAATAAGAAAGAGAAGAAGGACAGATACAAGAAGAAATCACTTAAAGCCTACATAAGTGAATCCAAAAATGAGTAATTGAAAGAAGAGATATCTCACACGTACTTTATCGTTATGAATGATAATGAGGTAACATCTAACTCTAATTATTATGATAGTGATAATGATTTGGCATGATGAATTAGTCAAAATTTTGGAAATCATAAGTTAGAACCAGAAGAAACTATCCTCTAAACTTAAGGATGCTCGAAAATAGTTGGATGTACGCATAAATGATAATGAGAATACGAAAAGTGAATTTCTTAGTATTAAAGCATCCAAAGATGTGATCATTGATGACAATCATTCATTAGACAAATTAAAACATGAAAATGAGACATTGAAAAAGTAGATTAGTGTTTTCAAGGATTCATTCATTGCCTAAATTTACTAAACAGAGTAAAAAAATTAAAAAACTTGTTAGCAACTAAAACAAATTCCAATGATAAACATGGAATACGATACAACCACGTAAGCAAAACCAATTCTAAAACCATGTTTACAGAAGGGAAAATATTTTTATAGTGAAGAACCATTGCTTGATGAGATGAATAAGTTTAGAGCATCCATGTTTAAGTATATACATGCAAATACAACATCCACTAGGATTAATTTTAAAGAAAGCATCATGCTTTCATATATCACATATAATATAGGCATAAAGTTCAATACTCTTAATGGAAGAATAGGTATAATTTCTATGATAACATGTAAATCCACTCACACTCTTTTAGACCTAAAGGAAGCATGCATCAAGACTTCATTTATATAGGTATCATGCATATAATCATGAAGCTCATTTCACTACCTTACGAAAACATTCAACACCCTTAAACACATAAAAAAAAGATTCCTTACTGTGCATTTAGACATAAAAGACTAAGAAATATATTTATACATTATCATTACTCGTATAACATATTAGGTCATTTTGTGATAAGTATAGACATGTTGATAGATTTTGTTTTATTAAACAAAGGATGGTAAGCAAACCCTTAAGGAAGTGGGTTGAAAAGAAGAAGAAGACTAACAACCAAGGATCTGAGTACCTAAAACACATTGATTGCCTTAATTTGTAGGTTTATTATAAAAAAAAATATATCAAATGGTATGTAATATAGATGGTAGTTATTGAATTAAGTATTATTTTAAAAGAACTTATGTTTTTTATCTTTAGTAATCTAACCTTCTTACTTTAAAAAAGTCTTAAAGATGTTATTGTAGGATGTGGAGAAATTAGCCCTTAAGACTTTCAAAATAGTTAGTTGTTAAAAAAAATAAGGGAGATGAAAAGTATAAGATGCTAATTATAGATTGAAAATTCAAGAAGAAGCACCATTCAAATCATTCATGGATTTTGTTAAATAAAAGGTAATTATTTGTTTATGATTTTGAAATATGTGACATATTGCACTTATTTTTCAATTTAAGTCCAAATCCTTAGTGATGAATGTTGGGTTTATACTATGAATAAGGAACTGAACATTTTTCTAAAGTATAGTTTAGACCTTAGTACCTAAACTTAGAGATTATTATATAAAATAAGGATATTAAGACACCAATTAGGCAATAATTTCTCTAAACTTTTGAATAAACATAAGTTAGATTTGATTATATAGTAATTGTATATGATAAGGATCCCCTTATATGATTTAACTCATTTTTTATTGATATTTAGTTAATTAATTAGGTTTGTTAATAATTTTATTTGAGTTTTTAGATTGTTTTCTAACTTTTTAGTTAACCATCATCCTATAAAATCATCTTTTTGTCTTTTTATTAAGTTTATAAAGAGTTTGTTTGCTTCTCTGGTTGACCACCTACGCTTATTGGTCAACCAATGTCTTCAAGTGGTCAACCAATATCCCCTTGTCTTAAATTTCTTTTCGTTGAGATTGAAAGTAGATTGGCTATATACACTACTCAAGCATATCAGTCATTAATTGACTAATCTGGTTCTATGATTGACCAATATAGCGAGTTAAAAATAAATGTTCAATACTACTTCACTTATCCTATCTGAGACAAATATTGGTCGACTAGTGTAGTTATGTGGTTGACAAATCTTCATAATCTAAGAGATATTTCCTTCTCTTCTCTTCTTTTTTCCATTTTCTTACTTATGCCTCTCAAAACCTTGGATAACTCACTACACCATCCCCCATTGTAACTAATTACCTCATTTTTAAATTTTCTTTCCCCTTCATGTTGAAGATCATTAGCACTCACATTCTTTTTGGATAAACCCTTAATCTTTAGGGTTTTTTTATTAGTAGCAGTTCCTTAATTATTGGAATATATTCTTAAACAATTAATTAGTAGCAGATTTGGGCCAATTCTATAAGTTGTACCATTAAGTTGGGTTCAACCTTTTGTAACCAACACTGCACTTGAAGTGAAGGGATTTGGAAATAATGATCTTACATAACCTTGAGTAAATGAATCTACATAACTTATGGGACTCCATTTTTAGGTTAAGGAACAATCATTGTCTCTTTCTCTCTAACCTTATATATGTTACAATTGAAACATAATTTGAAGTAATTAGATCACTTTTGTTGAGATTGCTGATAAGTTGATAACCTAATCCTAGGAATAAACTTGAGTTTGAAAGCAACACCAATCTAAAACTCATCTTTGAATAAAGAAGGAGTACAGGCATGAAAGGCATAAGTGATCTAAGATCTTAGGTAAAGCTTGACAAAAAATACTAGAAGTATTTACACATGAGGACCATTAGATATAATTAGGGAAGCTTTTATTAAAAATTCACCTTTTTTTATCTTTAAATGTCTAATAACACCCTTTATTGAGAAAGTTTATCGATCTTGATCAAATTCACTTTGATATTTTAACCAAGTTAGCTTGATGCATGATAATTTTTTCGCATTTCTAGATAAATTATTTCTCTTTTACGATTCCAAAAAGGGAAAGTAAGGTTGGTGATATCAAATTTACAAGAAATGATGACATTCAAGAGGAATGACTTTTATGTTATAATATTTTTATGCTTGAGTAAATTTCTTTTATCTATATGTATGAATAATTCTTTAAATATCTTTTTTTCTCTTAATATTAAATTATGTTTTATGAACAAATTAAAAGGTAGCTAATAATTATCTTGATATGGCTAGTTGTTTGTGTGTTTAATTTTATTATTACTCTCTAATATCACAAATATTTTGTCATCATTAAAAAAGAAACATTATTCAACCAAGGGATGTTCCAATCAATGTTTTGATGATAAAAATCATAAATACTACTAATGGGTATTATTTTGTTAAGAACGAATAAAAGAATAAGAAGTAATCATAAAATCAAGAAGATAGTTTGTGAATTTGTCAAAAGAAAATATGAAATTTGCAACTTACAATTTTAAGACCAAGTCAAAAACAAAAGAATAACAACGTTAAAGTCATTCTTTAGTTTGTAATGTTAATTATAATGTCATTTAGTCAATTTTATGTTCTAAAAGACTCACAAAGTATGAATATTTTATATCACTTCATTACATGAGTCTTTTCATTCATCAAGAGGCATTGAAGATTTTGGTTTTAATTGAAAAGTCTCTTGATCTTGGAAACACTCTTTAACAAACATTGTAGGAAGTGTTTAAATAATAATTGTATTAAACAAATTAAGTTGGCGCATTCAAAGTTGTTAAAATTGTAACATCCCATCACTGATGGGAAGGGGTAAATTGGTCAATTGGGATAGGTTAGTAAATTGTATTGCATATTTCTAGTACGAACATACATTTGGCCTCTAATTGTAGAGGACTGAATAATTTGGCACATGCACTTATATGTTCATGCATTCATGTCATTCCCGGCATTTAATAATGACTGTGATGTGATTCGTGAAAATTATGAGATAATTGTGTGTGTAATTGAATTGGAATGTCTTAGGAATTATTTTCAGTTGGTTAATGATCCTTAGAATTTTTCTGGCAAATTGGGAGAAAAAGTTCGGACTGGAAAAAAAAAATTTATAAGTGACGGACTGACTGATTAATAGTACAAAAAAAAATTGTTCAATGGTGTTGGAAAATTTGATTTATGACTTTAGAGATTATTATGTCGATCCATTGGAAATTGTAGACGAATTTGACTATAAATGAAATTGAAAAAGTGAAATATGTTATGGAATTGGCAAGTGACAAGTACATAGGTTTGATTGTTTAGATAACCCTTAATGCCCTAGATTTTCGACTTTCTCCTTTGGCAAACACGGAAATCATTTTTTGACAATTTGCCTCCTCCACCCTAGGGCATTTTCTTCTTCTTTTCCGATTGATTCTCGCTCCTCCTTCCTTCACGATTCTTGCTTGTCCATGTGC
Source organism: Erythroxylum plowmanianum (assembly GCA_025531925.1). Taxonomy (NCBI): domain Eukaryota; kingdom Viridiplantae; phylum Streptophyta; class Magnoliopsida; order Malpighiales; family Erythroxylaceae; genus Erythroxylum; species Erythroxylum plowmanianum. The sequence goes on along the minus strand of JANVCQ010673912.1, from coordinate 4,606 downwards.
GTGCTTCTTCTTCACTTGCAAAGCCAAGCTTAAACCTTAAGGAAGATGAAGATTTTGAGGTTTTTGTGAGAGAACCGTAAGTGTTATAGGAGTTGAGGGATTTTTCGGGAGTTGAAGATTTGAGGCTTGATTGGTAAGTAAATTGGTTTTATGTTGATTATTTGTTAGTTAGAATGCATTCATGATGTTATTGTGAAAGTTTGGGGTAGTTGAGTTGAGTTATAGTTGAATTTTAGAGAGAGAAATAGAAAGAAGGAATCGGGGAAGACGAACCAGGACCGCACGTCGCGACAAGCGTACGCTACAACGAGCGGTTCGCCGTGACGAGCGGTAAGCTGGACGTCGCGACGAGCCAATGTGTAGACGCAGCGGCGAGCGACTCCAGGACGCCGCGGCGAGGGATATTTTTCTGATTTGATTTAGTTTGATTTTTGGGGCATAACTAATGGTGTAGATCTCCAATTCAGGTGATTCTTGATTCGTTATGATCTAGAGAAAGAGGTCTACTATTGATGTAAAGAAAGAAAGTATTGAATGAAAATTGAGAATAGGTTCTATTTCAATCTAAGGGTTGTTTATTGATAATTGGGATATAATTGTGAGAATTCTGAATTTAAGGAAATGTTATTGGGGTTTTAGAAACTGAGTATAATGGGTGAATTTTGATCTAGAAAATAGTGACATTGGCTTTGAGGTCTTCCTTGAGAATAAGAGTACTGTCTAATTGTTATAGTGTCTATAGAATGAAAAATCGATTTCGAGGCAAAAGAAAGTGGAAATTGGGAAATAACGCCGGGAAGGTCATGAACATGCATCGTACATCTTTTATTTAAGACATGTGCATCATTGAATTAGTTTGATTGTGCATTTAGTAATGAGAAATTATTTGACTGTTATAGAGGCACCGTTGGATCGACATTCCACAGATATTGCTGGGACTTCTAGGCAGTAGCTCGGAAGTTGCAGGTGAGTAACCTAGTTGGTTCCTCAATTTCTGATTGTTTATCGTTCTGTACTGATAATTCTGTAGAGAATAATGGTGTTTATGTGAAAACTGATTATGAATAAAATGTTGAACTGAAGGAATGGGAATTGGGCATTGAAGTGTAAACTGGCTGTGAATGTGATAAATTGTGACTGTATGAAAATCTGTATGATTGAGAATGATATGTTTGATTATGATAAATTGGATTGGACTGCAATGTGGTTTTGTGATTGTATGATATTATGTATACTTTGATAAATGGGTTTTAGTGGCAATGTGAATTGTGATACATTGAGCATTTGCATTTCATGCATAAATGCATGAACAGATAATGAACGTTGTGACCAGAGTCGCCACTGATACTGAAAAGAGCCTTGAGCTCGAACATTGTCACTGAACCGGGCCTCGAGCTCGAGGGGAGTTAGTGCATCCTGCATGAGGGCTCTCCTACTCCCTAGACGCGTCCACTGAACACTGATTACTGATTTAGCGCTCAGTCACAACACTGAAATAAACTGGGAAAGAGTCACATATGCATTGCATACAAATGAGTTAACTGATTTGTGATAATTACTGAGTTCTGTGATGGCATGAGAAATTGCAAACTGTTATATGATATTTGAATGTTACTGTGATGTGCTGTACGCAATATGCGTAATGTATGAATTGAGTGAACCATCGATGATGGTTTCTCATTGAGTTCGCAAACTCACCCAAAATTGCAACTATTTTTCAGGAATTGAAGAGTACCCCGTTAGACAAACGGGAGTATGCCTACTGCATGTAAGTCAGAGTTCGAGGTCGGGATCAGTTCACGTCTGCATTATTGTTATTCTGATTCATATGTATAATTGTATTTCTGCAATTTCTGCAGAATAGTACTGTTATTACAGAGGGCCCCAATTGGTAAATGTTGTAATTGTAATGTGATTATTGAAGGTGTTCAGGATTAGTATTGGGCCCGATTTGGCTATGGATTTTTGTGCATGAATTGATTAAATACTGATGACTGCCTTTTTAATGACTGAAATTGTGTTGTGATCGAAACTGTTTTCAAATTAAAGCCGGCCCAAATCGTTTATTGAATTTCGCGCATACCATTGTTTTCAAAATAAAAATGTCTTACTGAGTTTTTAAACTGTAATTGACTGCCCTAACATACCACCCTCGTGAGGCACGGGCTCAGATATCACCATCGATATCGGGTTCGGGTCTTACGGGAGTGGGATGCTACAAAAATCATGTATTTAGGGGCATTAATTGACCTATATAGGTTGATTGACCAATATAGGTTAAATTTGTTAAATTTGATATTTCAAGAGTTTGTAGTAATATTGGTTGATGTATTGATCAACCAGTGAACCATATTCGTCAACCAATGTTTTAATGGCTAATGAATATGTCCATTCAATGCATATTGGTTGACTAGTTCTCTACAACTAGTCATTATTATGTTTAGTTTTTTGTTCTAATAATTAGTAGAGGTATTAAAACCTACAAATACATCTTTTTTCTTTAGTTGTTACATCAAGAATAATTTGGGTGTCTTTTACACATATTTCTAAATGTTTTTAAATTATTTGAGTATCATTACCTATATTTGTGTGAGTGAGCCTTTTTGAAATTATGAGGCGATAAAGTAAGATATTTTGACTTGTAAGATTTAGTTAGGGAATTATATCATTGTACTTAGGAGTGTTTTAAGTGACATTGAGGTTCCATTTAACCATGAAGGAAGATTGTAAAAGGATTCCTCTTTACCAAGAAAAGATTATACAAAGGTTGTTCTTCATTTTTAAATAAGAATTATAGTAAAATTCAAATAAGAGTTTAGAGAGTCGATATAGTTAAGGATTATTTGTCAAACCACTATAAATCAATTTATACTATCTTTTTCCCATTCTCTTTAAATTATTGTTTATTATTTAATTGATTTATGATAAGCAATCTCTTTATTCTTTTGTGTGTGTGTGTGTGTGTGTGTGTGTGTCAATTGATGTTAAATTTAGTTCATTGGTAAGAAAAGTTAATGAATTTTGAACAAACTCAAATAAGAATTCAACCCTATAAATTCCAAAAACCTAAGAACTATTTGTCAAGAAGAGAAATAACTCATGAGTTGAGCAGGCAATTTAAAAACCCAAAAAAAGAAGAAGGGGATTAACAAGAATTTTCAAGTTACATTTAGGAATGATTTTTTTTAGTAAACTGTTCATGCACTAACTTTCTTCTTTTCTTTTTCTTTCTTTCTTTCTTTCTTTTCTTTTCTCCTTTGATAAGATAATAATATAAACAATAGGGTTTAGAACAATCTTGATATAAAAGGCACATAATAAAGAATTGAACAAAATAAAATCCTAACTCGAGAAGAAGAGATAGAAAAACCTTAAAAATAATATGATTAACGAATTTTGATTTTTTATTAAAACTTTATAAACAAGGATACAATGCAATAAAACAAAAAGGAATCATATGGGAACATAATTTTTTAAATGAAGATATATAATAAAATATGAATGATACAAAAATAAAAAGCAAAATGATAACAATATGAAAGCAATTACAGGTGACCTTTTTGAAGTCCAAAGTATATCCTAGTTTCAATTATAAATATCATATGAACCAACTGATTTTCACAAAATAAACTTAAAAAGTATAGCTGATCATGCTCTGAACAACTAACAACATACAGCTTCAGATGGAAATGACCATTTGAAGCCAATAAATATAGTGAATAAGTGCTATATCATAATTAGAATACGTTTAACTTTGAAACTCAGAAAATATGTTATAAATGTTGGGAACTGTTTCCGAAACCCAACTTCGGAAACATAAATCGAAAAACAAAGTGGCGAAAACGAAAGAACAGATCATAAAGCGAAAGTCACAATGAGCGAAAACCAAAGAAATCAAATCGGATCAAAAAGCGAAGGAATTGAAAGCGCGTGCGGAACCAAAAGAATTGAAAGGCTGCAATCAAATTTAAGGTCAAATTCTGACATCCGAAAACGCATACTTTTAAAAGAAAACAAACAAACACGTTGGAAAACTATAAAGACTATCCAATCTACCTCAATCCGCTTAGACAATTGGGTCTAAACCCAATTCCAAAATGGTATAAATTTTTTTTCATCAATCAAAGAAAAACCACTTCCAAAAGGGATTTTCATCAATCCCTCAAACCTCATTTCATTTTCTTCTTCATATTCATTCATATCTCATCATTTAAACAAAATTTTATTTTTCTTTTGCCATAAAGCACCTTACACACATATTGATATACCCACAATTCATACACAATAAGCACTTCAATATTTCAGATTAATCATCACAATTCATCGAACCTCCTGTCCAGAATCCCAACACAATCAAACACATTTATATACCCATAGCACTTCAATAATTCTCAATCATCAAAATCATCGGACCTCCTGTCCGGAATCCAAACACAATCAAATCATATTATATATGCCATATCCATACACAAATGTATATCCCAATTCCATACGCAAAATCCATAACTCATTATTCACATTCCAAAATAAATGCATTACAAACTTTAATGGCATTTTCAAGCCACAATACAACATCAATCTCAGAATCCGAATCCAAATACAAAGA
>JANVCQ010673906.1:0-15683 GCA_025531925.1 Erythroxylum plowmanianum | reverse complement strand
ATGTCATGTATGCATGTACAGTCATTTCATGTGCACAATTGCTACTGTGTAGCAATCCTATTATGCATGAGCAGTCCCATGCAATCCCAATCTATCCCATCATGCCAATTTTACCATTTTATCCTTCCAGTAGGGGGGGTGGGATGGAACTAGTGAATTAGCCTTAACTTGTAATCCTTTTTAGAGAATAGATATTTTGATGTCAAATACTTGGTATAGATGATCACTTTGGACCTAAAAAGATAATATTTAAACTTCTCGAATCTAAGCACACTGGCTAAAAGTTCTTTTCTCAATGGAAACATAATTAATATATGCTTTAAAATTTGCTAGCATAATAAATAACATAAAATTTCTTATCCTATTTTTGGGCAAAGACGACCTCCACTACATAGTTAATAACATCACATATCAGCTGAAAAGGGAGGTCCTAATAGGTGCAACCATGATAGGAGCTAAAGTTAGCTTTTACTTTACCTATTAAAAATAATAATACATTCATTATTAAATTCAAAAGGAACATCCTTTTATAACAAGTGATATAAATCTTGGGCAATTTTTGAGAAATGCTTTATAAAATGCCAATTGAACCTAGCATGTCCAAGAGAACTCTTGGCTATATGGAATGAAGTTAGGAATGGCAATTTTTATATAACTTATAATTTATATCAGTTCACCTCAATCTTATTTCTAGAAATCATATGTCCTAAAACAATTCCTTCTTATAATATGAATGACAATTTTCTCAATTAAGCATAAATTAGTGTCTTTATATTGTAACATCTATTTTAGATAAATTAAATAAATAAAAAAATAAAAAACAATCCATGAATACCTCGATTGATTTATGCTTTATGAAAAATAGCCATCATACAATGTCGGAAAGTGTTTGGAGAATTCAAAAGGCATTCTCTAATAAACAAGCATTCCATAAGGATATGTAAATGTTATTTTCTTTTATCCTCTAGTGAAATTGGGATTTGATTATATCTTGGGTATCCATTAAGAAAATAGTAAAACCTATGTCCTGCCCATCTTTTCAACATCTAATCAATGAATGATAGAGAGAAATGATCTTTTAAAGTGACAACATTAAACTTCCTTGAATTAATGCACACCCTCAACCTATGATAGTCTTAGTAGGAATCATCTCATATTTCTTATTGATTATCAATGTTATATCCTTTTGATACAATCTATATAGGACTCACCCAAGAACTATTAGATATAAGGTATGTGATTCATGCATCTAGGAGTTTAATTACCTTAAAGCATACAAATTATTTCATATTAGGATTAATTTTTTGTTAATTCTCTATATTATCTTATGATTATCCTCTATAAGGATTCGATGGTAACATAAAGATAAACTAACCTTAGGAATACAAGAGATGATCTATACAATTATGGTCCTATGCTTTCTTAAAACCCAACGAAACTTATTTCAATTGAAGTCCACGTACTTTTCATATGGATGGTAGGGGCTTAGGCTTTCCTTCTCTCAATTCCTTGAAGTGAAAAACTTGAGAACTATAATTCTCCCCTTTCTAACACAAAGTATAATCCACAATGTTAGAATCCTAATTATTATCATCCACTTATCAAGTTATACATAGTTCCAAATGGTCTACATAGGTAACTTTAAGTTAGGTTTCTTGCACAATAGAGTCAACAAGATCAATCTTGTGACAAGTATCATCAGGGGTTAGCCTTTTCAATAGTTGGCTCTTTTAAAGCCCCTTTAGTAACCAAAAATTCTCTCTCTAGGAAGATTAGGAACCAATTTTGTAATCTATGTCCATTATTAAAAATTTAGTAAGAAAAATGAATTATCCTGCTTTTATAAGTAGGTCTTCTACTATCCCAAATAGATACGAAATGGATTAATTCACTAATTAGAGTGACTCTATACTTGGCTTGATTTATCTAAGTCTAAGCCTCTTAAAAAGAGAAAGACCATTAATTAACAATAGTGTATATTTCATATAAACAATTATAACTATCAAAAGCATAAAAATTATATAAATTATAAAAATTGTTAGATCCTTTAACTTTGGAGGTAACTTGTTTTGCAATATTGTATAGCACTCCTTATTTAAGGTCATCGTAGTATACTCCTAAAATTTACTTTTATTAGAGATGATCTCCTTCAAAAAATTCACATAAGATGGAATTTAAGCTAATGCTTCAACAAAGGGGATGTTGATATAAGACTTCCTAAAAACCTTTAAGAACTTCTTAAAGTTATCCTTATCTTTTCTCTTTTTCAAACTTTAAGGTTATAAATGTTAGAGTAGTGCTCTAAAGGCAATCATCTTTAGTACTTTTGTACAAACTTTATTTTGAATAATAAAGTGAAAGGAAATTTTTATTAATTTGATGTTCATTTATTTATGAATTGATGTCATTCTTAAATCGAATTAATGAGGTCCATGATACAAAACATAGTATGAAGGAGATCATGATGATATCATGATAATGAGATTCCTATCATGTGCAATTATGTTAATATCTAAATTATCCTTAGTCATAGGATTAATAAGACAAGGCATTGTTAATCCAAATAGACTAGCACATGTTATACTGCTTGATTTGATCAAGTAGTGGATCTTATAAACTGTAAGCATGAGAAGTTTAGAGTTAACATGTCGGTGCTTATTACATTAGATGACCCATTATACTTATCATATAGATGATCTATCAAATGTCAGTGATTAATCTCATTATAACTGTGGTGCAAATATCCTTATACTTAAGATACTCAAGGATATCTTAGATGTTGATCCCATGCTTTGACACCATTCCTTATTGCCTCAAGATGAGGTCACTCATAAGGTGTGATTAGGTATAACTATTAGTATTCAAAGGTAATTGGGTAACCAATAAAGGATTCACCACTTTTGATAGAAGAGATGATACTCACGACATCTTATCGGGTCATTACTGATGTGTCTCTAGCTAAAGAAATTATGTGTCATGAAGAGAGTCTTCAATGACATATTGAGTAATGAGATCCCCAGGATAAGAACTAACATCACTTGGACTATATTTCACATAGAGTGTCATGAAGAGAGTCTTCAATGATACATTGAGTAATGAGATCCCCAGGATAAGAACTAACATCACTTGTTCTATATTTGACATAGTCAGTCTAGTAGGAGTTGAGACATAGCCCATACTCTGAACCAAGTGGGGTATAGGATGGTAAAGGGAAAAATTACATAGTAATTGACTATGGAAAGGTTCCTAAGTCAGATAATTAACTATCGAAGAGTCTGAGTGTTAATCCACTTACATTATGGTAAATTAGCATCATGAAACCCTTCATGATTTGCTCATATTAAGAGTTCATTCTAGTGATCAAAATAATTGGGAACCTAAGGATCACATGCATAAAAGATTGGATAAAAAACAAAGTGTTCATGGTTGTCAATTAAGTAAGCCACGATCATGATCGACTTAATGATAGCTGGTACATAAGTGAGTTCTTCATTTATATACACATAAATTTTTACCTAAAAATATACTCAATAGAGAGGCTAAGGGTCTAAAAGAGTTTTGGAAGTTGAGAGAAGTGACCTTGATAGTTATTCATGCAATTTTAAGCAATTGTTGTATGAGATTAATTGCATGTAATTTGATCTTGATTTAACTCTCACTAGAGCATCTACTTGAACTCATCTTATTTGGTGCTCTAACCATCTTTACACACTAATTTTTCTTCATCTTTACATGCTTTCTTAAGGCTAAAGAAGGTCTCTAGTGTTTGCTACAACCCAAATAAGGAGAAGATTCAAGAAAGGAGGAGTATTTATAAGGTACATATGCTGTAATTTCATGTTTTTATAATCTATTTATACATGCACATGAATTTTGGATTTTCTAGGGATGTCGTGGGGTTGGAATTTTGATTGCGATACTTCCATTACCTTACCATGTATCTGATGCATAGACCCATGGCTCTCCAATAATAAAGTGGTAACATATAGGATCTAATAAAGGGTCTAAGTGTTTACTTAAGGCTGATGTTAGTTAAAGGTAGAATTGATGCTATTTTTGTTATGTTTAGTTCATAGCCCATATTTTGACTAAACTAGCACTGAATGAAGGTGAGACTGACACAAAGATTGGTTCTAACTTAATTGTCTTTTAAATGTATATTAACACTAGTATTGGATGAAGGTGATACCAATATTGTTTTTGTTTATTTCCTCTATATGCTTTCTCTTCCTAAAGATTTCTTGACAATTGAACTCTCAATTTTTGTTTAATTATGTTAATTTAAAAAATGAAATTTTTATTATTTTGTAGTTTCCATTATATTAGTTGGACATCCCAACTAGTAATAATGTACACTAACACTTTATTCCCATTCTTATGTATCCCTTGAATCTTGAAGTCATCTCTCTTTATTGTTAACATCCAATTTTCAATCTTGAGAGCTTAACCTAACCACCTTCAATAAAGGTAGGGTCATCAATTACTTTAGTTTCCAATATATCCATGCCACTATTATATTTATATATGCCTCAATATTCCCTTCAATTGGTTATTGAATTTCATTCTATCGAGCTAAGAGAATACAACATTTTTTTCTATTGTTTTGTCTTCAAGGACTTGAAAAAAATAAGCAAATAAAATTTTGTAAAAAAAAGTACATGAGAATAGGTGCAACCAGAACTTAACTCTATATAATATAGATAGATTAGCTAAAAAAATATCAAATAGGTTCACATATGAAAATTATACATCCTTTTGCATGCTAGTTTATTCTATTCATACATTTTGAAAATGAGTTCTTGCTAAAATAAGGATGAGAGGAGCCTTTGTCTTAAATATTTAGCACATTTTCTCTCTTTGTTAGTTTTGATATAAGTTACTTGCATTTCTCCTTTTCTTCTTAATTTGGCTAAGATTGTACTTGTTCGGATGATTTAAGAATTAAGCATAATAGTGGTGCTTGTCTTCTTCTAACTAGCATAGTAGTCCCTTGTCACCAATTAGATGTCTAACTAGCATTAGGCCCTTATTACCAATTAGATGTCTAACTAGCATAATAAGGCCTAAAAATTAATAAAAATATCATATTATCTAAATTTTATTAGATCTAGATGAGAATCTAAAGGTTTATGTCAATTTAGGATTTATATAAAATGTTTTTGCAATGTTAGAGTTCTTCTTGAATGCTACTGAATGTTTAAGTTTAAGTTAAATTTTTATCCAAATGCTTGGATTCAAATTGCAACTTTGGTCTTTTTCTTTTGACAAAAGGTTTGTTTTACACCAAAATTTATTTTAGACTCTAACAATTAATAACATTAACGATATTATAATATTTTGTAATATTTAAAAATTGACCTAATTATACAAGTCATTTAAGTTTAAACTTCATATTGGCCAACTATTTTCATCTAAAAAGGCACGTATGTCATTTTTATTTAAAAATTTGGCTCATCATTATTAGTTAGGCATCTCAATTGATAAATGTTAGTTCTATCACTTTGTTTAAGTGTTTGCTTAGATTTATTTAAGGATGAGCCTAATTTCCTGCTTAAATTAGTTTGCAACTCTCTACATCCCCATCACGCGTAACCTTCTTGCATTTTTATCCCTTTATTTATTTCAATTTCACTAAACTGTTCATCTTTGATAGCCATTTGTAGGAAAATCATCTTATCGCAATTGTAAATTGTCTTTAGGATCTTTAGTTGAAAGATTTGAAAATTTCTCTAATTTTATTATTTTAATATCATTAAATTGTCAACTCATTAATAACTATATTGTTTTTAAATTTTGTTTGGTTCACTCACCTTTTTCTACATATGTTCTCAAATGTTTATATAAGAAAGAAGTCATTCACCCCTTAACATTTTGCACAAGGTCTAAAATAGCCTATACCGTTATATTAATTTGTACCCTAGTGATTACAAAAAGGCATGATTTACACCCTGAAACCTAACTTTGTTAGCTTTTAATCAGATTTGTATCATGACATTGTTAAACTTTGATACATGCTTGAAAAATGTGCAATTTTATTCATGTGGACACTAAAATGGCTATTGTGATTATATTTTTAGGTAAAAAGAGTTGTTAGCCCGTATCATTTTGCATAAGGTCTAACATAGCTCTTATCGTCATCTGTAAGACCAATTTGCTTCTTAACATTTACAAAATCACTTCAAATCCTCTGTCCCAAAAATGGTGTACCTACTCTGTCTCAATGCATCTCACCCATCTATTTATGTAGGTCCCACACAAATAGATGGGTGGGATGCATTGGGACAGAGTAGGTACACCATTTTTGGGACAGAGAATCAGTCCCCTTACAAAATATAATAGTTTGTACCCTCAAACCTGACCCTAGTAGGTTTTCTTTAGATCTCCGTCACCATATTATTAAACTATGACATATGGCTTGCCAACTGTGCAACTTTACCCAAGTGTATGCTAGCGTGGTTTTTATAAAATTTTATTTTTTAATTTTATCAATATAATTATTTGAAGAATTAAAAATATATCAAAAGATATGTACATATAATAATTATTTTTGTATATACAATATAAATTTGTAAACATTGTATTACATATTATAAATTAATATATTATAAAAATTAAAGTACAACTAAAATTTTTAATATGTATTTATGAAAATTTTGTCATATTTATTAAAAGATATGTACATATAATAAGGTTATTATAATTATTCTCCAGGTATGTTCTAACAAAAAATTAAATTAAATTCTAAAATTATGTAATATTAAACTTTTTATTATATAATAATTGAAAAATAACATAAACGTTAAAATATTTGAATTCTATTTATAAGAAATACAATTGGTTTCCTAGAGGTATCCCTAAAGGTTCACTCAATTCCTAGAGTGATCAATGGATCAGAACTCTCGGTAAGTGCAAAAGTAGCTGAAGTTATCATAGACAATGGATGGTAAAAGCAAGATGCCACAAATGAGATCATTCGTATGCTAGAGCCACTAGTGTACCAACCAGATTGTTCCCTATTTGATAGATTGGAATGGATTGTCAGCCCTTCAAAAGCATATAGAAATGCTTCAGCATACAATTTTATGAGACCAACTAATCCGAGTGTGCCTTGGCATAAATTAGTGTGGCATAAAGGTACTAACCTAAGGTATTCCTTCATTCTGTAGTTAGCATTTCTAGATAAGCTACAAATAAGGGATAAGCGTCTTTATTCTTATGTTCCTAATCACTGCTCCCTGTATTCCTTAGATAATGAGTCTATTAACCACCTCTTATTTGAATGTTCATTCTCAAAATTAATATGGTTACACTGTCTCAACCAATTTTAGATATACATTCCAAACCTGTTAAGCCTTCAATCCATTCTAAATTGGTTCAATCAGCCTAAAAACTTTAGAATCTTTGATCTTAACATTTTTATCATCCTACTATCTGTTATTGTGTATAACTTATGGTTCGAAAGAAACCTCAAAACCTTCAAAGACACAGTCATGGAAGTAAGAAGCATTAACACTAGAGTGATCTTCCAAGTTATGGAACAACTTTGCTCAAACACTGAGAGAAGGTAATTATGGAGTTTTGTTTGTTTTTCTAATGTAATGTTTTGCAGGTTGGTTTTAGGTTATGGAAATTTAAGGTAAAGAGGAGATCATAATATCATCTCCCTCTTTGGTAATTTATAATAATGGCGAACCCAGTCATTAGGATAGTGCTCATAAATGTCGAGTTTTACTTGAATGTTTTAGATGGGTGGGTGTGTTAGTATTGACGATGGTTCAAGGAAGGTTTTTTCAAAAATCCTTACAGAAGAAGGTTGTAACATCTATGAAGCTTGGTGTAGGAATAGATTAGATGTAAGCATCAGGGGGATAGGTCTGCACATTCTACAAAGAACCTTTACTTTTCAAAAAAACAGTTGATTTTAGTGGAGGAGATCAACTCAAACGATTCTATCAAGTTATATCTGTATCTTTGATGATAAGATGCTATAAGAGTGCAGTGAGTATATATGAAAGGAGCAGGTAAGGTTGTCTCTCAAAACATTATTGGAGGGATGACAGAACTAGGCAGTATTTTGTATTTGGTCTTGTATAATTTAAGTTCTTGTGTCATACATTGATTTTCTTATATTCAGTTTAGATTTGCATCAAGTCCATTCGAGTTAGGTTGGATTTTGATTTGGTCTCAGTATGAGATTTGGTTTTAGGCAATCTCTAGCTATGTACATAAACCTTTATTTTCTTAATTTATAATATTATTGATTTATCAAAAAAACAATTGGCTTCAAATATTATCATCATATATTTCAAAAGTTATGTAGCCAAGATTCGCGAGCCACGTGGATGTTATAATTTTAAAAATAGAAACAAAAGAAAAAATTTTATTTAGTAGGGACATGTTTTTGTTGATTTTTAAAAATTTAAAAAATCAAAATGGAATTAGAAAAAAAAAATATTATGTTTTCTTTTATTGTCATAACAAGTTTTCAAACCATATTCTAAAATATGTAAAACTTCTTGTTTTATTCCCTTTCAAATCCAGACACTGGTAGCTCTCAACTTCTGCCATCAATCTTATTTTAAGCTATGAAAAAATAGATGGAGATTTTGGATATGAAATCTTTATCAGGAACCATAAGAACCACAAGAAATTGAAGTCGATAAAAGAATCAAAAGAAAAAATATGTTTGATTTGTTCTCTTTTCAATCAATTATGTTTCTTTTAGGTGTTATTCTTTTAGGTTTGGCTGGAGGAGAAAAATTATTTCTTACTCTTGGTACCTCTTCTCTCTCTAAAACAAATAGATATTTTCATATATAGATCCGTTATAAATTGGGTCTTTTTATGTGTACATATATTGCTTTGTTCTGGGTTTATTTATGGTATTCTTTTGTCATTTTTTTCTAGATTGTTCCTCTTTGATTCATCTTCCAGGCTTCATGATATGGGTTTCTTATGGGTTTGTTCTAGGTTTCATGCTCTCTTAGATGCTTTTACTTTTTCTTTTTCTCTTCTCGAGTATTTCCTTATTCTATTTTTTATTTCTCCCATCTATAAATTTCTTTTGTTTCTCCCAGCTTCTCGATTGTTCTTTGTTTTTCCCAGCTTCTCAATTGTTTTCTCCTATCACTTTTATAGTGATTTTTGAATAAAGTTTTTTCTTGTATAAAGACTTGATGTGTTCTACTCACTATAACAAAATTGGTGTGTTTTGTTCATTATTACAAAATTAGTGTGTTCTAATCACTATTAGCTCCAAAATAAGAAGTTTTGTATAGAAGTACTAAATTTTGAGGAAGTTGTAGTCACTATTGAGATATCATTAGAGCATCCATTTTGATGTAGAGATCAATGGTTTTTCATTTGTTAGGAGTAGGTGTTTGCCCTTAGTTGGGTAGGGGAAGTGACATTAACTTTTTTCCATAATCAATTAAGAACTAGAATGAATACCATTTATGGCTATATCTTAGATATACAATGTGGGTATGCTTTCGTCATATTCTTAATGCCATAACAGTTTGTATTGATAACAATTTAGGAAAATTCAATAGAATTATCTGAGCCAAAATTGTTATTAACACTTGTTTTATTCACATGAAAAACAATGTCCTTACATCAAAGACATTTCCTACAACAAAACTTATACAAAAACATCAAGAAAAGAACTTGAACCTTAATTCATTATTAATGAAAAATCTAAGTATGACCCATTTATCAAAATACCAATTACATTGTAGGTTTGTTCTACCCACTCTATAAACTCTTTGATAGATGAACAATCTATGACATCAAGTTGATGAGCCTAAGGCTTGATTCTTTCAACATATTGGCAACTTATCAACTAGCAGTATTAACTATCAATATGAGGAAAATTATCACTCCATAGTCTCTAAACTATCTTGCAATCCTAAAACCAATTCCTTGGTTATCCCCAATCACCATATCAATAGTTTATATTGACCACCTTTTGAAAACACACAAATGTAGTGGTTGGTAGCTTAAAAGTAGAGGTCTAGGTTGAAATCCATAATGCTAATATCTAAATCAATGAACCAAATACCTACTACAGGTAAGACATCTTTTCAATAATATCTTTCCTATTAGTAAAAGCCATTGGATCCCTCATTATTAGGAAGAGAACAAAACTAATATCACCTTGGAATCTTTTTTTCAATGTCAATAGAAAGTTGTTGTGCTTTGAATTCTTTAAGTGGAGTCTTCTCTACTAGTTTGTTCTTGTTTTATATGGCTTTTTGGGACTAAGAAAATTGTAGATACTACATAGATATCATATGGAAAATAACATAGGCTTAAAACTTGAAATTCTAAATAGTTTAAGTGCACTTTATATGAAAAACATACATATATAATTTAAAAGTACAGACACACATAGGCATCCACAGACACAAAAACACACGCATACACATACGCACATGCATACACACACACGCGAGTGCGCGTACACACACACACACGTATTGGAAGTGTACATATATAATTCAAAAGAACAAATATATTGGAAATTCTTCATTTTCTAACCGAAATTAATAATTTAATTGTTCTTATAAATATTATTTTTCTAAAAATGAATATAAAACACAATAACTAATTTAAAACATAATTATACTAAATTATTAAAAAAATAGAATATGAATCAAACATCAAAAACTAAAAGAATAAAATATGAATTAATTAGAATAAAATTGGCAATTTCTTTTATGTAATTTTTAATCATTGCTTTTTCTAGTGTAAAGTGCATGATATCACATAGAAGTTATATAGCATTCAAATGGTAACTTAGATTCTTTTTTTATTGTGATTAAATATATAGCTATTGATTTTGTGGAAAAAGTAATTTAGATGCTTTTTTGCATATGATTAAATGTACTATATGGCTTTGTTAAAGGGCATGATGTCATATAGAAGTTATATAGAATTAAAATGGTAACTTAGACTCTTTTTTCTTGTGATTAAATATATAGCTATTGATTTTATAGAAAAAAGTAATTTAGATGCTTTTTTGCATCTGATTAAATGTACTATATGTCTTTGTTTAGTGATGGAAGCTTTGAACAATATGAACAATTCCAATTGGAAATAAATGAAAAGGATGGGATATGGCATGACTCCATAGAGATACATTTAATCTCATTAATGGTTGAAGAAGGGAAGAAGGGAAATCAAACAAGTACTACCTTTATAAATATTATGGGAGCATATTAAGTATAGTCTTCAAACAAAATTCAATTGAAGAATAAGAATAATGCATTACGAGCTAGATAAAAGAATTTTCATAACTTACTTAAAGAAACAAGAATCGGTCACAACTCCTTCACTAGTGAAGTTAATGCTACAGATGAATGTTAGGAAATCTATTCAAGATAAAATATGTCTTTGTTTATTAAAATATCATATTATATAAAATTTGTTCTCATCTTTTCTTTTCACCGTTGTAGTTGTATAAAATGGCTCATAGATTCAAGACAAAAAATATCAAACTTGCGTTAAATTTTTAGGGATACTACTGCCATTGGTTTGCAGCACATCCTTAAACTAAATCTTTATCAAATAGTACAGAAGAGGAACATCTCATATAATGAAAAAGGAGATCAAATTTTTAGTTCTCCTAAGAATAAGAAGGCAAAAAAGACACATCATAACATTTTACAAAAGATCATGATTATAATTAGTGAACAATAAAAAAACAATTTATTTGAGAAAAATTGATTGCATCATCATCTATTGCAGAGAGTGGATTTGGAGCTTCAACAGTTAATTAAGAGACTATTATAATGAAGGAATTTAAATTCCTTAGATGAATTGAGTATTGAGGTTGTGCAATATGGAAAAGCAGTAAAGATTTTACATGATTTTCCATTTTATAAAAAAATTATTATGAAGATGGAAAATGCAAGGAAGCTGGATTGGATTATATCTATTTGGTTATATTTTCATGGTATTGCATATAAGACTTAGACACTTTTATATTAATAACTGTTTCATTGTTTGAAAATTTTAAGTATAATTTTTATATGAATATTTGATATGAACTTTTTTACCGAATGTTGATATAAACTTCTTAAATTTATGTTAAATGTTATCATGCTTTATAATCATTTTATATTTTATATTTTATATTTATATATTTTATTATTTATTTAATGACGATATTTTAGATACATGGCTTTCTTGTGGGATTTTGAATCAGATTCTAATGATGACCTAATGAAGGTAGTTATTATTTCTCTAGGTAGAGAAGAGAATGAATATTTTCATTTACATAAGCAACTATGCAAAACTTCTACAATATCAAGTTATGATTGGAGATAGGAACTTTTTAATAGGAATCCTAAAAGGATTTATAGGAACTCAAGAATAATCAAGATAATTTTCTTGTGCTTATATTATGAGTTGAATAGTTTAGGAGGCTTAAAGCCAACAAGTCATTTGACTATAGTGGAACAAATAGAAATTTTCTTGATGACAATAGGGCATAGTGAGACAACTAGAGACAATGCAGAGCATTTTCAACATTCAAACTGGAAAATTTCAAAATACTTTTGCAAAGTATTAGATATAGTTAACAGTCTTGTAAAAATAGTAATTACTCCACCATCTTTTACTAATACACCTCTTAGGATTCAACCTAATTCAATATTCTTTCCATATTTTCAAATATATTCATATACTTGATTACTATATTTATCATGCCCTTATGATTAATAAATATTTTAATAGTGTAATTTTATTTTCTAGAATTGCATAGGAGCAATAAATGGTACACGTATTGATGCATATTTTCCAACTGATGAACAAATACCATATATGAGTAAAAGAACTGATCTAATTAAAAAAATTAAGTATTGATGTTTATTTGACATGAGTTTCTCATATGTAATAGATAGATGGGAAGTAACTTCTTATACCTCCACAAGGTATTGCAATATTTTAAATAAATATAGTAATCACGTCAAACTTTTAACAACTTTTTATTAATATTATGTTACTTATATGTTAGGTAATTTCTATTTAGTTGATTCAGGCAACACCAATATGTTTGGATTTCTTTCACTATATCAAGGTGAAAGATATCATTTGTGGGATTATAGAGGAAGAGGAAGACCTCAAGGTCCATAAAAATTATTTAACTACAAGCATTCTTTATTAAGAAATGTTATTGAAAGATGTTCTGGCGTTCTAAAAGTAATATTCCAAATACTTTCAAATATGATGAGTTATGATATAAAAAAATGCATTGTTATTGCTTATTGTGTTATATGTAATTATATTAGAATGTATGGATAAAACGAAGGATTGCTTAACAATTTTATTAAAAATAAAAGGAAAATTATAGAAAGCATAAATAAAGATGTAAGTTGTCAAGTAAAGCATAATATCACTCCAACACAACTTTAAAATACGTCTAAAAAATGGGATGAAATTGTTAGACAAATGTAAAATAATTCTAATTGATTTTCGTTTTCTTTTTGTAAGTGACACTACTATTATGTTTTAAAGCATTTTAGTGTGATGAACATCTTTTATTAATTAGAATGACTAATGTAATTTTTATATTATAATATAAAATTAATCTATAAATTTCTCTATTATATAAATATTCATACATTTTATTGCTAATCATAATCATAATCATAATTAATTTAATTTAAGAATACAATTTGATATATTAAAAAACAATTGAATTAAAATTTAATATTAATATCTAATATTATAATTAAAATTTTAAATATAAGGTGATAAAATAAAATATATTTGTTTAGTTTTTTATTACAATCTCAAGCAAGATGGATTGTTTCAATTTTTATTACAAATCTCAACCACAACGCTGCCTTTTTAGCAAAAAATCTAAAAATTAAAAATTAAAAACAAAAAACTATAACAATAAAAAGTGAAACCAAATAGGCTTAAATTTTGCACCAAATCTTCTAATGAACCACAATCTCAGCTGCCAAGTAAAATTAGAGAACTTAAACAATCACATGATTAAACCAATTCTTATCTCATGTGCAAAATACATGCATACACAAAGTTGACACGAAGAAGTAAGATGAAGCTAATGTTTACTTGAGAGGAGACTCGGATGGTAAGGAACAAACATATATCTAAGAGGTGGACGCTTAGGACAGAGATGGACGCTTCCATACGCTTTGAATCAGCACCCAATCGTGATGGTCATCTGGCCAATAAGATTAGGAAACGATTTCGCGACGAGGCGTCTATTCCTTTGTCACAACCCCAAAACTACAAAGTAGCCGTAATTGGTGCTACAGTAAATGACGAAACAACCAAGCATCCCTAACCAAACGAAGACCCAGTGGAAATCGAAGAAGGAGACATCGCCATTGTTCCTAGGGATTCTGAGAGTGGGATTATATTGTTTCGCAACCTCCGATCCAAATTAGATAAATAATGGGAGAAAGGTGTAATCATGAAGCTTCTCGGGAAACACGAAGGTTATAAGATGATTTATGATAAACTAAAAATGATGTGGAAACCCACAAGACCAATAAAGGTGGATTTAGAAAAAGATTATTATCGAACAAATTTCAAAGAGGAAAATGATTACCTACATGCTTTAACTCAGGGATCGTGGGTAATCTTGAGTCACGTTCTCTCGATATAACGCTGGTATCTGAGTTTTTGGCCATCTCTGGGATAGATTTTCCGTGCAATAGTCTGGGTCCGCTTTCCTAACTTACCCATCTCCCATTATCATCTGAAGATCCTCATGACCATAGGCAATCTGGTTGGAACCACAATCAAGATAGATGAGACTACCACCCACTCAGTTAGAGGTAAATATGCACGTGTCGTAGTGGATGTCGACCTCAATGCTCCTCTACGATCATGAGTCGAGCTAGACGGTGAAGAGATTAAGGTGGCTTACGAGAGTCTCCAACATATTTGCTTTTCCTGTGGTAGAGTGGGTCACGACATCAACCACTGCCTAGAACATACCAGACCATCGATAGCAATGCCTCATATTGCTCCACACAGAGATCACGCAACGGAGGGACCCGAAGGGATCCATGCAGAAGACCATTCGCTCTCCACTAAGCTAGCTTTAAAGGAGACTTATGGGTCGTAGATCTAAGTCCAACGGAGGAACAGTAAACCACGCCCATGGGCCTCGGCTCCGAAAAATTCCTATGTCCTCAATTTTTTGCCCCTGAATAGAGGATCCAGATTCTCAATGATAGCCAATATCGAACCTTAGGGGGACGATGGTACCCAATCACCAGTTACCATAGACAATGCATAGAAGGCTCCATGCATTAGGAGGGTTGATCTGGGCAGGTCTTAGGGGAATCCACCTAGGACATCCACCAACACTACAAGAAAAGGAGGCTTTTAACGTCGTTTTTAAAGTAAACGTCGTGAATGGTCTGAGGCATTGACGACGTCTAAAAAAACGTCAATAAAATATGGAAGATTCTGCGACGTTGTATTAAGATGTCGGGGATAAAGGAAGTGTTTGATATCGTTTTGGTAGAAAGACGTCGGAAAATAGAATAAACGTCGTTTATGAGAAATAGACGTCGGGGAAGGCCAGGTCCACGTAATTAATTTCCCCTTCCCTACCTGTTGAGACGACGTCGTCTCATCTCCAAATTTGTAAACGTTAGCCGCTACCTTCGTTCCCTCTCTCATCTTCGTAGTCT
>JANVCQ010673867.1:0-15686 GCA_025531925.1 Erythroxylum plowmanianum | reverse complement strand
AGTAGTGGAGTTGAATTGATTATTAAAAGACCATCACTTGAAGATGATTTACAACCATCATTTGAAAATGTATGCATATTTTAAATGTTATAAGAAGGGGTTCATAATTGGTTATAGAAATTTGATAGGTTTATATTGTTGCTTTCTTAAAGATATTATAAAAGGTAATTTATGGATTCCTTAGGCTTGTTATCCTATTAGAGCTGCTTTTGGATTTAACAATTTTATGAAAATTTTAGTATTTCTGTCGCTATCTCTATATCATTTCAACCTTCTCTCTATTTGAGAATATAATGATGGATAGATTTGGCCTTTTGGTATTCAGTAAGGCCCCGTTTTCATCCTCCTTTATGTAGATGTCATTGGGGTGATTATAGATATCTTCGGGGATTTTTAGTAGGTTTTCTTTCGCTTGCTCTAACATCTCTTTAGTGTAAATTGGCTCCCTTCTATTACGATTCTTAATTTCATCATTTATTAGCTTTAGCCTCCTAACACAATGGAATTGTCTGGTACAATCAATCTAAGATGGTTACAACTTTGTTGAGTTTCCAATAACCCCTCCTCCTCAGTTAGACAATTTTTGCATCTGAAGGGTCCTTTTTGTCTTCTACTTAATCTCCATATTCTTAACGATTATGGCTAAATTGATAGAAATTCTTGGAGAATCAATTTTTTCTCAGCTTCCTAGAAATTTATCCAACCAATGATCATTGACGAGAGCCCTATCCAATTTCTTCTTTGGAAGATGAGTTGGGCTTTGGTTTTTGCAACAAATGAAGAACCAACCTTCTATTTTTAAGTACATGGCCATTATATGTTTGATGCATTCCTACATATTGATTGTCTAAAAATTAGACCCCTTATAGCCTTCCGCATTGCTCCTATGTGCCATACTATTGAAATCTTGCAGGTTAATCCATGGGTGTTGGATAAAGATGCTAATCTTCCAATTTTTTCCATAAAAGAATCATTTAGTAGTTGAGATTAGCTCCATATAAATGGTATCATAGAAGGAATAGTTTGGTTCCTTCACCTTAATATGAAGCAATTGATTAGTTGACTCCTCCAAACTTACCATGACCCTTGATTTGTCGTAAGATAGTATAACTCAACCATAATGGTAATGGTTTTGATTTGATATGAAAGACCATTGCCTGCCAAGTGCTTACAATATCTGCATGTTCTATTGCTTTATTTTAGTCTCAAGTAGCCCTATCATTATAGGAATCTTTTCTAAAACAAAGTCCCTAATCACCTCAAGTTTTTTAGGGCAATTCATACCATTTACCTTCCATACACTAAATGACATAGGGTATAGAGGAGTTTGGACCCTTAGATTTAGTTTTTTACCATTTTTTTCCTTTTAGTACTGTCTGATACTACTTTGAAGCTTTATTCCACTTCCAAATTCGTTGTTTCTATAGTGTTGTAATCCTTTGTGTTTGCAAGGTCCTCATTCCCCTTTGTAATAGCTGCATTTATTGCCTCATTCAGTATGGTGGTTTTCTCATTGTTAGAGAGTTCCTTTGTATTGCCATCTGTAACCTCTTCTATTTTCCTTCCCTTTCCTTTCCTTTCTTGTATATCTCCTTGTTATCAGTAATGAAGGAGATATTTTGTTATGATCACTCCATGTTTATCAATTCCTTGTAGTCGTTCTTGCAAAAATATTCCCCGTAAGGATCCACATCTTCCATTTTTGTCTAAGTATTGGTCTCCAAGCATAAAAGACTTACATTGTATCCTCCACCAGATCTCCTTCTTACCTAATCTTAGGATAGGGACTGTCTCTAGTAGTTGTTTGTTCAATTCAATGTTGATGCATGGTCAGGTAAATCCTATTCTTTTCCTCAAGACTATAGTTTCATCTATACATAAGGCTTTGCCAAGCTAGCTCGCTAAAGAGCTAAGTCTTTTTTGTAGAACAATATTTTAGTAAAATATTGTGAAAATTCATCCCTAATGGAACACTTTCTTGCTTGATTTTTTCTAATTTTAAACTTGATCTTTTATATATGAAGAAACAATGGTATATTGTATATGTGTCATGGGTCATCTTCTATTATCTTCTTGGTTTCATTTTTGCTGTGAAATTTGAATAATATATAGTTATCTCTTATTAGTAGTATTTATTATAACCCTGTGATTCTCTATGCTCTGAATGTGCTTCTACTATCTTCTTGGTTTCATTTTTGTTGTGAAATTTGAATAATAAATGATTATCTCTTGTTAGTAGTATTTCCTATAACCCTGTTTTTTTCCATGTTCTGAATGCCCAACTTTCTATTGGTTGATATGTAGGGCTTTTATCCACAAAAAAGCCAACTATGGTGGAGTTTCAAACTTTTTCTTTGTTCTTCAAAATCTCATTGTTTGATGCAACAAACTTCCTTCCTTCTATGATAGTTGAGGGTAAGAAATAGAGTGGGGATCCTACCGCTTTTCCAAACTGCAATTTCCAATTCATTAGAGTGGAAGGGATTGGTATCAAGATTGTGGTAGGTATTTTGGTCGAGTTGGGATCTAGATTTTCGATCAATGGAAGGGGTGGGAAGGACATTTCAATGTGAGTTTATTCTTCCATGGGTTTGATTATTGCAGGATTTGTTATTCTAGTTATAGGATAGCCTTTGTGATGGGAAGATGTACGGAATAGGTAGAAAGTACTTTGAGTGAAGCTGGGTGGTGGTGATGGTTTAGATTGACATTTTAGGGTCTGGTTATTCGATGAGGAATGTGTGACTTTATAGTAGAAGATTGGAAAGGACACTGATGAAGATTGGTGAGGGGAGAGAGTAGAAAGGAGAAAACCGGAGTACATTTCGCCAATAGAGAAATTTTGCCTAACATTCGTCAGACATTTCTTTGTAAAATGATAGGTAAGAATGAGGGCAATGTTGGCTTTAGTTCTCAAGAATTGTAGGCTATTTCTTTTATCTTATTTTTCATTTATATTCTTTGTTTTCTTCCTTTTATTTTAGGATATGAGTTGTCATTTTGAGTTTTCAATGAATATATGTTATTTTTGTTTCTTTGGTCATCATTTACATTTAAGTAATATAAAAACTTAGACATTTCTTGTAGTTTAAACTTTTTTGAAAATTTTTTAATTTTTAAAATTTTTTAATTTTTAAAATTTTTCAAAAGTCTTTTAATTTTTAGTATTTTAAAAAATTATTCTCTTAACTTCAGTTAAAAATAACAATAAAAAGTTTGCACTATGAACATCACACTTATTAATCAAATGTTATTTATATGACAATTTAACTTAGCCTTTAAATTTGAACTAAATTAATTAAATATTTAAACTAATAATTTATTATAATTATTTTAAATTATTGATTTAAGTCAAATTTAATTGGTTCAAGTTGAGTTTAAGAGCTGAATTGGGAGATTATATTAGTAATATTTGATTAGTTCATGTCTAATTTTTATACTATATGTGTTTCGTCATTATTTTTTAATTGAAGTATAAGAGAAAATATTTTTTAGAAAACTAAAAACTAAAAAAATTGTTTTCGAATTTTAATGATCAGATAGTTTTCTTAAGATTTTCTTAAAATATATGGGAGACTATAGCTTTTACCTTATTTAGGTTTTGGAAGATAAAAGCTACATTTACCAACGAAGTGTTAAATGCCTTTAGCATTAGAAAGAGGGATTTCTATGATAAGATTACAAATTAAGTTAAACATTTTGTAAAATGTTAGTGGATGATTTGTATCTTTGTCTAATTACAAAATGCACATTTAATATATGAATAGAATAAATCACGCATAAAGACAAACTTTCATAGTAAAAGATTATAAGAAGATCAATTAGTCAAAATTTTTTATTTTCAAAATAAACGTGTAGATAGTATAAGTCACGAAATCAAAAAGTTAATTTCTTAAAATATCAGTGTAAGTAAATAATAGATCATAACTTTAATGATTATTAATTTTTTAATATTCTAATTTGAAAATAATTTTTTGCTTAATTAAATCATATTTATTTGGTTAACTCATATATGTTTAAAATAAGCAATTTGACTTGTTTGATTCCATTTTTTTTAAACGTAAATAAAATTTTTTTGGCTATGTTTTCAGAAATGTAACTAAAATCTATTCCATCCACCAAATATCAATTGCTCACTTATGACAAAATTTTACTTCTTGATATCCGAGAATAGTTGATATTGATTAGAGGATGCATTATCAGCATGAGATTGGCCATGAAGATTGTAGTTAAATAGCTACACAAAATTTTAACGATGTAGTCAGTCGTATTGGTTTAGTTAACTAGCAAAACAATATCACCAAGAACAATGTAGTTGTACGACTAGTTAAGCATTCCCTACTATGCATGTAGAAGTAATAGCATCCATTTGTGAACACCAAAAGCAAGCACATGTGAGATAGAGACATGACGGAACCTTTCTTTGAAAATGGGTTTGATTTTCTTGGTGGAACGTACTCCAAATTGGAAGTCTTAATTCTTAAAGCTAGGTGGTATATCTTATCAGAGTCTATGCTATGTTTGATGTCTAACCGATGCAACCTATTTGTTACCTGTCCTCCCCATATTGGTTATTGGCTTAAAATGTCCTAAATAAAATGGAATTAAGCCCATCCTTCCGTGTTCTAGAGAACATGGGAATAGGAAAGAAGATCCCAAGAACAAGTGGCTGGACAAAGAAGAATGGGTACAATTACGTCTGTTATCTTTGTTGCTTCACTTACAACTTCCAAATCTACTGAGAATGGACAAGTTGAGAAAGAATCTGCGTACAGATTCATTCTTATATAATAAAATGAGTAATAACAGAAGACCACTCGGATACGGCTTAATAGAATATATGCTCCATGTTTTTTGAAAGGGGTTTATAAAGTAACAAATAGGCATGAACTATCAAGATGTTGAAAGTCTTGAAACACATTAATCAATATATATCATATTATGAATTCTGAAATTTTTTCTTAATTCAAAATTTTATATTATATATATATATATCGTGTCCGTGTCCCCCAAATTTTAGAAGTTGGTGTGTCCCCGTATCTGTGTCTTTGTCTATGCCCGTGTCTGTGCCCGTGTCGTGTCTCGTGTCTATGTCCATGTCTATGTCTGTGCTTCTTAGTGATTATATGAAAAATTCTTTTAAAATGAATGATATCAATTTTTAAATAAGATGAAACAATTGAATTTTGAATATAATTTAGTAATGGATATATAACAAATAATATATAAATTGAGGGTTTTAGCAAACAAAAACACCGATCTAATTCCTTAAGCAAGCAAATTAGTCCATGTTCTGTGGGTAGGGTGGCAGCTTTATATATCATGCACGATTGTTGTGTCATGTTAATGGCGGATTGTTCTTTTCTTTTAGTTTTTTTTTAAAAGAAAAGAATTCAAGCAAACTACGTATATACCTATGCATGTCCGAAAAAGGATGCATAAAAAGTGAAAAAAAACTAGTAGCTTAAGTTCCGATTCCACAACGATCTTCAGATGCAAGCGCCATCAAAAGGCATTCAAAACAAGAACTGTACAAACAAGAAAAGTAAACCATAAAAATACTGATAACCCATGGTACATTTAGGCATAACTTTTTATCCATTTCTAACTAGCAACTAAAATACTAGCATCAGATCATCTTTGCCACTAAGCCTGTACCTATTCTATGCCACAACAAAAACGTTGACGTTTTTGTTTAAACCAATGTTTCGTCTCAGCTTTATGCTCACCTAAGCCGACCCATGTTTCTGTTCTATTTTTGCTTCTCGTTTTACCTTCTCCACTTAGACCCGTAAATGAGTTGCCTGACACCTTCGACACTGCTTCAACTCCTTATGACTTTCATCAATAAAAGCCCACACCCTCTCTATTTTCCTTTAGGCATCAGATAGTCTGTGCCACTAAGCCTGTACCTATTATGTGCCATAACTAAAACACCGACATTTTTGTTTAAACCAACGTTTTGTCTCAAGTTCACGCTTACCTAAGTCGAGCCATGTTTTTGTTTTGATTTTGCTTCCCACTTTACCTTCTCCACTTAGACTCGTAAATGAGTTGCTTGAGACCTTTGGTGTTGTTTTAGTTCCTTATGACTTTCATCAATAAAAGCCCATACCCTCTTTGTCTTCCTTTACTCTATATTCTCTAAGCAGGTAGCTTAACCAAAGTGTCCCCACACTTACATGAAATTCCCAATCCTTTCTCCTGTTCAAGCTTCAAACTCACTTTAGTTGTTCTTTGTAAGTTGTTCATTTATCTCTTCTCTATGTCCTAATAAGCTTTTCCTTTATTCATCTTCGATTCTCCTTTCTGCTCTATTTAAATCTTTTTTCTAGAGAGTTTACCTTTTTTTTATGAGTACTCAAATTGTTGAAACTCTTCTTATTATGTTCTTTGTTCTTTTTGATTAATTTTCCTAATATTTATGAAATGTGCCTTAAGTTCTTTCATTAGTTACATACTTTTAGTTCATTGGTGTCTTAAGTAATCGAAGATTGTTCTTCGCTTACTTTATTGTTTACTAGGATTTGCTTTATTGTGTGTTTCTGAGTTGACCTTGTGCACCCTAAGATGTAGGGCCATTGAAGTTCGGAATTTGTTTCTTATGAATAGTGTTACATTGGGTGTGACCCTTGTACAAGGTATTATGTCCTAAAGCATCATGCTGTGGTCCTTGTATAATATTATGAGTTGAGGATTGAAGTCGGCTTATAGATCACCATCTATTGATGGAAGGTTGAGTGCAATTCGAATGACCTATTGCATAAGTCAAGGGATTCTCTCTCATTTTTGTGGAGATGTAGTCATTTTGTTACGTATAACCTCAAAACTAGAGCCCTTGAATGAAAGGAAAAAGAAAAAGTCCACAAGGGAAGGGCCCTCCCTGCCTCCTCTCATCTTCTGCTATAATTTCATAGTCATACATGAAGTTCTTCTTTATTCCTCTTAGTTTGTTGTTTATACCATTTGTATATGAGTTGGTTCCTTTCTTTGGCCTTGTAATGAGGTAGGCAAGAAGACTAGCTTGTATAGAATGTTTTCTGGTACATTTGAATGGCACTAATATGGATTGGGGACTGTGGTGTATCATAAATGTTAACTTTCTTCCAAGATAGATATTGCTATATAGTTTCTTCTCAGTTGGACATGACTTTGGAACATGTTTGGATAGACATGGATCCATGCATTTTAGAATTAACCTTTGGTTCATCTACATACATTCGATATATGAGCTTGGCATATTGAAAAATATTTTTAAGGATGGACATTCTACATCATCTTTGGGTGTTTGATAAAGAAGATCAAAAGATATCTCACCAACTTAATTATACCTGACATCCTCTTTATATGGGTTCCAATGATCAAAAGCATTTTGAATTGGTTGGAGAACTTTCAAATCTACATCACAAAAAAGAGAAGATGTTTTTCATGATTCATGATAATTATGAAGTTGCTAACTAACAAGTTAACCGAATGTCTTTTTTAAATGCAGTGGTGGTCATTTTTTGTGAAACTTTAGAGAGGGTTAACACCTAAGGCCTCCCAAGTTTAAGTATGTGTTCTTTTTTGGTTTAGGGATGTTGTATATGTAAATGGTCCATGCAATTATTTTTGTGTACATTTGGAAGTGTATATGGAAGATTTGGAATGGCATGTATATGGTTTAGGTGCTGTCTTGTTTCCTGACAGCAAGGGCAGGCCCCTATTTGTGGCATGCTAGGGACAATGCAATTAGATATTGTTAGCAAGATATGTATTCCCTACAAGTTGACATCTTAAGGAAAATTTTTCATATTTTTTAGCATTTTTTGGTTTTCTACATGAAGTTATGCTTATGCAAACTTAGGTGTTGAATCTGAAATGTTAGGTCTGATAGAGAAGCTGCGGGAGAAAAATGTTTTGGGTACCTTATTATTGTCTAAATTTAGCAAGGAATTTTTTTTTGAAAGCTAAGACATAGATGAAGATAATGGTACCTTTCTTTCCCCAGAATTCACTGTCAATTAGTACAGTTTATTCTCCAAAGTTAGTCCACTTTTCAGGTCACCTTCAGGGGACAACCCCTTTTTGCATGCCATAACTTTTAACACAGACCTCCTCTTCCTATGATAATTGGTGAGCATTTAGAGCCCATCATTTGGGAGAAACAACAACTTCAATCACTATATTTTGAGGTCTGTAGTTCAATTTATGGTTTTTCAAAATTAGTTAGTTACTATTCATTTGGTCTACCTGAATTTCCTCTTAAGTTCACTTTTTTTTCAATGCCTATGAATGGTTCAAATGTGGTTTATCCTTGATTGATTATGCTTGTTTATGAGTCCTTACTCATGTTTTAAAAAATTATGACATCATCTTCATGATTGATTACCTTTTGTGGTAAATCATCACTGTTATTAGTATCAACATCTAGGCTGATACATTTCCTATTTTTGTATGTAAACAAATATTTAAGCCATGTGGCCACTTTTTTTCTTTCATCCCTTTTATATAAAAGAAGACTTATAGTGTTGAAGAAAAGAAGACAATTTGATTAGCATT
Source organism: Erythroxylum plowmanianum (assembly GCA_025531925.1). Classification (NCBI taxonomy): domain Eukaryota; kingdom Viridiplantae; phylum Streptophyta; class Magnoliopsida; order Malpighiales; family Erythroxylaceae; genus Erythroxylum; species Erythroxylum plowmanianum. Next base: position 7,145 of record JANVCQ010673867.1, on the reverse strand, counting down.
GAAATTGATGGCGAAGAAAAGCGTAATTGCTTTAGGAACATGGCATGGTTGCTTTGCAATGTCAAGTTATTATTGACATATTTTTCTTCTGATTCTCATTTTGTTTCGTCAGACAATACAAATTGCAGAGCTTTTAAGCATGAAATTGGAAGTTCAAAAACAGCTGCATGAACAGCTTGAGGTAGGACTATGGACTACTAAATTATTATTAAGAGGCCACTAATGCATATGCTCTGCATGACTTTTTTTATATGTCAAGTTAGTTTGTCTAGATTCTGATTGCACTCTTCAGCATTTGCGGTATTGAGGCTTATAATTCAATATATAAATTATATCAATTATAAGCATAGGTTAAAAGAGCTCATTTACAAATCAAAGGAGATTACTCCTAGTTTTATTCTAGGTATAAGCTCACGTTGGAGTTTGCCAGAAAGTTGCAACTCATTTATGGCCTTTACTTGGAATTTGAAGCATTTTAGAATTATTAGTTCAATTTTGTTCCTTTTTATAACTGGTAGGGATATTTAACTGGTAGATATATTAATCACCACTTTGTTAATCTATGTTTGCTATTCTTTTTTTTAATTTTCCACGTCAATTTGGTTGGGATCCCTTCAAATGATTGCTAAAAAATACTTTATGCTTCATATTAGATGGTTCAAGATAACATTAATTTGATTTTTCTTTTCCAGTGCCCAACGAGGAGACAAATTCTTGGTTGTTGGTATCTTCATGAAATTTTTGTTTTCATTTAAAGACACTTTTATAGCAATGATGTGATATTTGTTATGCATATGCTATTATCAGTTTTATGGTTGGTCTTCAATATTGAGGTTGCATGCGAACACATACACACAAGCTTAAGAATCAACTTGACATGATAATGATGAAAGACACTACCAAATTTTGTTCCTCAGAGAATTTGATCCTTCTTGCAACTTTGGATGTAAGACTAGGTCAGGTCCAAGTCCATCATTTTCAGCTACCAATGAAGATGCAATTGGTTAAACTTCTTGCTTCTGTTTGCTCTCTTTGGCACATATTGAAAGGAAGCTGAAGTTAAAGTCAATGCTTGTATTAGAATTGTTTACCTTATGAAACCAAAAATCCTTTATTGCGATTATATTTGTAAATTGTGATTTATTCTCAAAACTGACTAATGTTGATTTGTTTTCAAGAATGCTACTTTCAAAATTGTAACCTATGAAGACACATTTATATACAACATAGTTTTTTTTCCATTCCATCGTGAGTTTCATACAACTTCATTTACATTACGGCTTCATTTACAACCTTAATGTCATCCCAAAAAAATAGAAGTTCGATGTTCGCTTTTTTTGTCCATACCATTGCTAGAAGTTTAATGACAATCTTAAGAATTAACATTTCACACTTTAGCACAAAAATATTTTTTAACACAACAATTCATCATTTATATATGATAAATAATAATGAAAATATAAAAAATTACATAATAATGATAATATAAGAAAGAAATTGCCAATTTTTAGTATGAAACAAAATATGGACGTCGTCGATAAAGATGCACAAATTAACTTAAACAGTCTACTTTCTTTTCATTTTATATTTTAAAAAAATGTCTTCGCACATGGAATTAGACAATAACATGTCTCAAGGAAACCATCTATATCCGCACTATCATAGTTGACTTTGTTTTGTTGTGAGTTTTTTACCATTAACTCACAATATTATGCAAGGACCACATCATGATGCTTTAGGACACAGTAACTTCTACAAGGGTGACACCCAATGTAACACAGTTCACAAGAAACAAATTCCTAACTTTAATGGCCCTACATCTTAGGGTGCATAAGGTCAACTCAGAAACGCACAATGAGGCAAATCCTAGTAAACAACAAAGCAAGCGAAGAACAGCCTTTGGTTACTTAAGACGCCAACAAACTAAAAGTATGCAACTAATGAAAGAACTTGAGACTTTTAGCGAACTCAAACACTCCAAAATCGAGAAATCAACAAACAGAGATGACAATAATGAGGAAATAAACATTTACTACATACTAGACCACGTTTAATAAAGATTAGGAAAATTAATCAAAAAGGACATAGATCATACTAAGAAGAGTTTCAACAAGTTGAGCACTTGTAAACAAAAGGGTCAACTCTCCAAAAAAAGATTTAAATAGAGTAGAAAGGAGAATCGAAGATGAATAAAGGAAAAGCTTCTTGGGACATGGAGAAGAGATAAATGAACAACTTATAGTGAACCACCAAAGTGAGTATGAAGCTTGAAAAGGAGAAAGGATTGAGAATTTAATGTAAGTGTAGGGACACCTTGGTTATGCTACCTACTTAGAGAATATAGAGCAAAGGAAGACAGAGAGGGTGTGGGCTTTTACTGATGAAAATCATAAGGAGCTAAAGCAGCGCCGAAGGTCTCAAGCAACTCATTTATGGGTCAAAGTGAAGAAGGTAAAGCGGGAAGCAAAATAAGAACAAAAACATGGTTCGACTTAGGTGAGCTTGAAGTTGAGACGAAACATTAGTTTAAAAAAATGTCGAAATTAGTTTAAAAAAATGTTTTGTGGCACATAATAGATACAAGCTTAGTGGCACAGACGATCTGATGCCTAAAGGAAGACAGAGGGGGTGTGGGCTTTTATTGATGAAAGTCATAAGGAACTAAAGCAGCGTCAAAGGTCTTAGGCAACTCATTTATGGGTCTAAGGGGAGAAGGTAAAGCGAGAAGCAAAATTAGAAAAGAAACACGGCTCGGCTTAGGTGAGCGTGAAGCTGAGACGAAATGTTGGTTTAAACAAAAACACAAGTCATTTACGGGTCTAAGTGGAGCAGGTAAAGCAGGAAGCAAAATCAGAAAAGAAATATGGCTCAGCATAGGTGAGCATAAAGCTAAGATGAAATGTTGATTTAAACAACTATGTCGACATTTTTGTTGTGCCATAGAATAGGTACAGGCTTAGTGGCATACACGATCTGATGCCAGTTTGTTTGTTGTTAGCTAGAAATGGATAAAAAGCTATGCCTAAATGTAACATCGGTTATCAGTATATTTATGGTTTCCTTTTCCTACTTGTACAGTGCTCACTTTGAATGCCTTTCGATGGCGCCTGCAAGTGATGATTGTTGCGGAATCGAAACTTAAACTACTAGATTTTTTCACCTTTTATGCATCCTTTTCTGGATAGGACTATAAGCATAGGTATATACATAGTGTGCTTGAATTTTTTCCTTTTTTTTGAAAAAAGAAACCAAAAGAAAAGAACAATCCGCCATTAACATGACACAGCAATCGTGCATGATATAGGAAGCCGCCACCCTACCCACAGAACCTGGACCAATCTGCTTGCTTAAAGAACAAGATCACTGCTTTGGTTTGCTAAGACCCTCTCTCTCTCTCTATATATATATATATATGTATATATGTATATATATATTATTTTCTATATATCCATTACTAAATTGTATTCATAATTCAATTGTTTCATCTTATTAAAAATTGATATCATTAATTTTAAAAGAATTTTTCATATAATCATAATAAATATTTCTATTTTTATTAAAAATTTTAATTAATGATTATTTTGTATCAATTTAATTCATCTTCTTATTATAAGACTTTGCCTATAAACATCTTCCCATTTTTTTCATAGAATGGTGGCATAGTTAAAGTGGATACTTTAAATCTCTTATATTCTGTTATTACTCATTTTATTGTATGAGAATGAATTCTTAAACAAATTCTTTCTCAACTCCTCCATTCTCTGTAGATTTGGAAGTTATAAGTGAAGCAGCAAAGATAATAGACGTAGTTGTACCCATTCTGCCTTGTCCGACCACTTGTTCTTGGGATCTTCTTTTCCTATGCCCATGTTCTCTATAACACGAAAGGATGGGCTTAATTTCGTTTTATTTAGGACATGTTTAGCCAATAGCCAATATGGGGAGGATAAGTAACAAATAGGTTGCATCGGTTAGACATCAAACATAGCATATACTTTGATAAGAGATACCACTCATCTTTAAGAATTAAGACTTCCAATTTGGACTACGTTCCACCAAGAAAATCAAACCCATTTTTAATGAAAGGTTCCGTGACGTCTCTATCTCACATGTGCTTGCGTTTGGTGTTCACAAATGGATGCTATTACTTCTATATGCATAGCAGGGAATGCTTAACTATTCGTACAACTACATTGTTCTTGGTGATATTGTTTTGCTAATTAACTAAACCAATACGACTGACTACATCATTGAAATTTTGTTTAGCTATTTAACTACAATCTTCATGGCTAATCTCATGCTGATAATGCATCCTCTAATCAACATCAACTGTTCTTGCATGTCAAGAAGTACAATTTTCTAAGACGTGAGTAGTTGATATTTGGTGGATGGAATAAGTTTTAGTTACGTTTCTGAAAACGTAGCCAAAAAATTTTACCTACGTTTTAAAGAAAATGGAATCAAACAAGTCAAATTGCTTATTTTAAATAGGTATGAGTCATAAATAAATATGATTTAATTAAGCATAAAATTATTTTGAAGTTAGAATATTAAAAAAAGTAATAATAATTAAAATTGTGATCTATTATTTACTTACAATGATGTTTTAAGAAATTAACTTTTTGATTTTGTGACTTATACTATACGCACATTTATTTTGAAAATAAAAATTTTGACTAATTGATATTCTTATAATCTTTTACTATGACAGGTTTGTCTTTATCCGTGATTTATTCTATTATTCATATATTAAATGTGCTTTTTATAATTAGACAAAGATACAAATCATCCACTAACATTTTACAAAATGCTTAACTTAATTTGTAACGTTATCATAGAAATGCCTCTTTCTAATGCTAAAGGCATTTAACACTTCCTTGGTAAAAGAAGCTTTTATCTTCCAATACCTAAATAGGGTAAAAGTTGTAGACTCCCGTATATTTTAAGAAAATCTTAAGAAAACTATCTGATCTTAAAATATATTATAGTGCCCAATGAGGAGACAAATTCTTGGTTGTTGTTATCTTCATGAAATTTCTGTTTCCATTCAAAGAGACTTTCGTAACAATGATGTGATATTTGTCTTGCATATGTTTTTGTTAGTTTCATGGTTGGTCTTCAGTCTTGAGGTTGCATGCCAACACACACACACACACATAAGCTTAAGAATCAACTTGACATGATAATGACGAAAGATGCTGCCAAATTTTGTTCCTCAGAGAATTTAAGCCTTCTTATAGCTTTGGATGCTAGGCTAGGTTGGGTCCAAGTCCATCATTTTCAACTGGCAATGAAGATGCAATTGGTTAAACTTCTTATTTCTGTTTGCTCTCTTTGGCACATAATAAAGGGAAGTTGAAGTTAAAGTCAATACTTGAATTAGAATTGTTTAGCTCATGAATTCAAAGATCCTTTATTGCAATTATATTTGTAAATTGTGATTTATTCTCAAAACTGACTAGTGTTGATTTGTTTTCAAGAATGCTACTTTCAAAATTGTAACCTATGAAAACACATTTATATAGAACCTGTTTTTTTTTCCCGTTATTGTGAGTTTCTTACAACTTCATTTACATTACAAGTTCATTTACAATTTTGCTTTTGCTACTTTTTCCCCCATAATGTCATTCGCAAAAAATAATAGACGTTCAATGTTTGTTTTTTTTTCATACCATTGTTAGAAGTTTAACACAACGATATTTTTTAACACAATGATCTTTTTTAACACACTTTGGCACAAAAATATTTTTTAGCATAACGATTCGTCATTTATGGATGATACATAATAATGAAAATATAAAAAATTAAATAATAATGAGAATATAAGAAAGAAATTGTCAATTTTTAGTATGAAACAAAGTATGGACCTCGTCGATAAAGATGCACAAATTAATTATTTACAATAAATGTCTCTACACATGGAATTAGACAATCAATTGTCTCAAGGAAACCACCTACATCCGCATATCATAGTTGACTTTGTTTTTTCGTTAGTTTTTTACCATCACATCGCTCGCATTCAATAAAATTTGTTTGACTTGAATTGGAATATACAACCTATCATCAAAAAAGTAAAAGAGTATATAATCAAAACACTAGATAATTGTTAAAATAATGAATCTTTTATATTAAAAAGTATACATGTAAGGGATATGGAATTCAAGATAAATAATTTACAAATAGAATCTCAAGATTAAATGGTAATTGTGGTGTTACAATAGAATTTGTTTGACTTGAATCGACAGAAACAACCTATCATAAAAAAAGTAAAAGTGTATATACTCAAAATATTAGACTAATTGTTAAAGCACTGAATCTTTTTATTAAAATGTACACATGTAACATGGAATTCAAGAAAAATAATTTAGAAATTGAACTTGAAGATTAAATGGTAATGTTGATGCTGCAATAGAGTTTGTTTGACTTGGACTAGTAGAGACAACCTATCATCAAAAAAGTAAAATAATTGATAATCAAAATATTAGACTAATTGTTAAAACATTAAATATTTTTATTAAAACGTAGACATGTTGGGACATGGAATTAAAAAAAATATATAAATAGAACATCAAGATTAAATAGTAATGTTGGTGTTGCAATTCATTCCCTTCTTTTGATTCGATTCTTATGGAATTTGTATTACATAGCTGATCTTTTAACTTATCGGTTTCATATATAGTAGCAGGCATACATTTTTCAAAGTTACGATTTCCACGTAAAGAAGCAGTTATTGACAAATGCAAGTGTTAGATCCCAAACTTTTCTTAGAAGTTAGAAATATGAAATAAGAAATTTTGGCAATTATTCATGTCTAAAGAAAAGAAGAATTTTTGAATTTGAAATGACATAGAAAGGATTGTTAGGACAAGATGGGTTATATGTGAAATATTGGAAGTTATATGTTGAAACATGTTCATTGAGTATTCTTAGGTGTTTTAGGCATAACTTTTTCTCTAGTCCTCCAAATAAGATGATTCTTCATTTGGACTAAACTAGAGAAATAGGGCTACAACTTATCTAATAAAATTGGGTTCTAATTTGGTCTCAAACAATTTCAATTTTTGTATGGAATTTGAGCACAGAATATTGTTTCAGTATAAGAATAGTTTGGAAATGTTTGGGATATAACTTTCGGATTTTCGAAC
>JANVCQ010673829.1:0-15696 GCA_025531925.1 Erythroxylum plowmanianum | reverse complement strand
GGGGCGTCTATACCGGTCTCTCCTTCGCTTGGAGATTGGGTTTCCGGAGGATTGAGCTGGAAGTGGACTCGATGGGGATGCATCAACTCCTATCCTCGGTTGCCTCCCGCTCTCAGTCGGACATCCCCCTAGTCATGGGTATTAGGGAACTCCTCATCAGGAACTGGTCTGTTGTTCATCGTCATGTCTTCCGAGAGGGCAACAGATGTGCGGACTGGCTCGCCGACCCGACCGGACAGGACGACATTGACGTCACTTTTTTTGATGTACCACCTTTAGGGTGTCACAGTCTCCTCCTAGAGGACATGTCAGGGACCAGTTTTTCCCGACTCCTGTAATTTTAGTGTAATTTTTTCCCTTTATGCAAAAAAAAAAAAGGGCCCCTGTTTCCTCACAAGCTCGGTAACACATAAACCCAAACCCCCACTCTTATGTTCACTTGCAAAGTCGATAACACATAAACCCAAACCCCCAAACCCAGTCTATGATGTCTTTGTAATGTAATAATATGGTTTCTTAGAAGTTGGACCAAGCAACCTGCTACAGTGCTATTCCTCTGCTCCATAATATTGACTAAACCAGAAGAAAAAGGAAAATTATTTAACAAAGATGCCTTACTCTCCCAAAAACTTCCACTCCCGTCAATCTCCGTCGCGCAGATCAACGGCGCTGCTACTCTCGTGCTTCCTCATCGGTGTTTCCGGCTTTGTCTTCGGCCTCACCACCCTTCTCGCCCCTCCCCGGCGCTGCCTCAACAACTCGGAGCCCCGATCGGTTCGGGTTACCTGGGATACTAACACTAATAAGCTTAAGCAAGAAGAAGGCGAACTCAGTGCATTTCTGCAAAATGGTCAGAAGAAGAAGAGGCACAAAGTTATGGGTTTTGTTGGGATCCAAACCGGGTTCGGGTCTTCGGGTCGGAGGCGTTCCCTGCGACAGACCTGGATGCCTTCCGATCCACAGGGCCTTCAACGGTAAACCCCACATTTCATGTAAAGTTCAGATCTTTCAATACCATATTGAATGTGGCTATTCCTTACTAATTGGCTTTTAAAGATAAAGATTGTGCTTCTTTTATCGGGACCCAGATTGGAAGAATCAACTGGTTTAGCATTCAGATTTATTATTGGAAGAACTAATGATAAAGCAAAGATGCTGGAGCTCAAAAGGGAGATGGCAGAATATGATGATTTTCTGTTATTAGATATTGAGGAACAGTATAGTAAGCTTCCATATAAAACGTTAGTGTTGATTTTGGATTTGCTTTGTTTTGTCATACAATCTGTCGTGGGGAACCTTGGTGATCTGTTTTCTTTTACTGCAGGCTAGCATTCTTCAAAGCTGCTTATGCGCTTTATGATTCCGAATTTTATGTTAAAGCTGATGATGATATATATTTGAGGCCAGGTGAATAACTTTGTGAAGCTAGTTTATGATTGTGATTATGATTTAATTGCTTTGGTTTCTCTTAGTTTATATAATTGCTTGCTTCTTTCTATTACATGACAGATCGGCTTTCGATTCTGCTTGCAAAAGAGCGTCCTCACCCTCAAACATACCTTGGTTGTATGAAAAAGGGACCAGTTTTCACTGATCCTAAGCTTAAATGGTCAGTTTGGTCTAGTCATTCACAAATTTCATACACATCAACATATAAATCATTGCCATATTAACCTGGATATCTGATGTGTTATTTTCATTAATTTCATTAAGATTGTTTTCAGAATTAGCTTCCCTCATTTTCATTCCACAGACCAGTGCAAAAGTTATGATCCCACCTTATAATCGTGAACAATGAAATTGCCTTGTCATCTTCATATTTTCAGGTATGAGCCACTATCCCCTTTGCTTGGCACAGAGTACTTTCTGCATGCTTACGGCCCGATATATGCTCTTTCTGCTGATGTTGTTGCAAGTTTAGTGGCACTTAGAAATGACAGGCAAGTTTACTTATAGCCATTCTGAGGATCTCCGTAAACTATTTGTTTGTTGTGCTAATTCATGGTTTCTGCAAAAAACATGTAAGATGGTTTTGTCCTTCTTGTTTCCATCTCAGAGCTACTAACCTCACCATAATACTGGAAGTTTTTACAGTTTTGATGTTTGTCCAATCTTCCCCTTCTATTAATTATCCAGATTCATTATTTTTCTAGCTTCTGTCACACTTTTCTCCGGTCAGAAATGTTGCTTTCACTTCCACATTCTTGAGGCAAGGAGATGGATTATGATTAATGGAAATAAGGACGTGTCAATTTTTTAAAAGGATTGAAAATTCTTGTTTCTGTTATATCAGTTCGAATACAAAACTAACCCCATCAATAATCAATCAAAGTGCAAGCTTGAGATGGTGCTTTGGACTCAAGCTTCGAGTTGAGTAATCTGACACAAAGAGAAGTATTTTATGTTGCTTTTCAATCATTATTGAGCTCACACTGAACTAATGGTACTTAGTAACAGCAAGTATAATTTTGTACCGAAACCCTGGATTTTTCCAATGTACTCCAAATTAGCAAAATAAATTACCATATTGGCCAAACATCTACCAGCTTGGCCAACATTTTCTAGCGCATCAACCTTGTCCACTGGGCACATCTAAATCTTTTCCTGTTCTTTCTTAATTACTTACCCACTGTTCTTTTCTCCCTTTCCTTGCTCTCCTTTCCACAGTTCCGTGCTAAATACTGAAAAGACAACTTTCTATAGCTTCTTGCCAAGAAGCTGAATGACATCTTTTGGCACAAAAAGAAAAATAAAGAGAAAGTTTTGAAAAAAATTGACACATTTTAACTGTTTTTACTTGGGTATTAAGTTAAATTTGTAACCTTTTGAAGATAATTTTGCACTTTGGCGTATTTATTGTTATGTTTATCAACTTTATGAAATTTCATTACAATGGTCATCTAGATGTTGACCATAAATAGAATCCATTACTATAATGTATTAACTGGTTGATACATAAAGCATTCTCTATTATATCTCCATAACAAAGACAAACATGCATGCTATACCAGGTGCCCTTTTTTTGCATGATCAGCTTATATCTCACCTTGTTAGTCACAATAGGCTTGCAATGACTAATTATACTTTATTCAGCTGAAAAGGAGGACATGAATCATCCCAGGGCTAGTTTATCAACCACCTTTTCAAATGTGTATTTTGGCCTTTATTTAGGTTGATATACTCCAAACCATCCAACGCAATTAGGTGGAATATGATTTGAAGTCTGTTCTGATGAGGCCTTAATGTGTAGGTTGGGCAACTAAGCTAATCGATATTGGATTCAACAAACTTCATTTTGATTCTCATCTAATTGTCTTGTGTTAACCTTCACTTGGCATTGTGGGCCGGTTGAAATCTGGTTCGGGATTTAAAGTTGCTTCAGCTCTGTAATATTGAGCGCATTTAACTCAATTAACTGAGAATCCGCTTGCATCTTGGATCTAGGCCACAATGTTTGATTTTATTTGTCTTTTATTTGTTTTTTTTGGTACAGCTTCCGAATGTTCAGCAATGAAGATGTTACAATTGGTGCATGGATGCTTGCAATGAATGTTAAGCATGAGGACAATCGAGAATTATGTGCTCCTGAGTGCACGGACTCTTCAGTTGCTGTGTGGGACATTCCAAAATGTTCAGGTTTGTGTCCCTGTTACCAAATAAATAATAGATGTGTATTTTAAAGCACAAGATACTTAGGAGTTGCATAGTGATTTCGTTTTGATATACGGAGAAGACGATATGACATGCATGAAACTTAATTCTCAGATTTAGCTATGGTTTAGTATGATGATACAAAATAAAAGTTATATTGACATTACTCTGTATGCAGGTCTCTGTTATCCTCAGTCCAGATTGTTAGAACTTCATAAGAAGGATAGCTGCTCCAAGAGCCCAACTATGGCATCAGATGATTAATCCTTTTGCGGGCCTTTCAAAGTCACTATGCTTAAGAGCGATTTAGGAGTTACCCCTTCAAGTTTGGCATGCTGAGGTTAGAGAACATCTGATCATTTCCTTCGATCCATTTTTGCTGACAGTGCAGTTTAGCTTCGCCCTCCCGCGTTCTCAGCTTTCCATTTCTTTCTTGTCTGTCCATTTTTGTTATAGTTTATCATTCCTCTTGTGATGTAAATTAACACAACACAAGTTCGAACAATTGTTCTAAAATTTGTGATAAGAAAGTTCTGCTGTATGATTGCTCTGTAAACTTCCACTTTGATCAAATAGAAAATACGAAAGAAATTATTAACCAATAATGGCGATGAAGCTAGCAGATGGATAATCAGTCAAATAGACGTCTTTATACTGGTTTTTACTTGTTTACTTGTATGCATTGTGTTCCACCGTACATGGTTACATGCATCGGCTGTCTTGTTAACCTAAACAACCTAAAACATGTAAGCCTTGTATAATTAACTGTTTACAGAGATATGATTGTTTTCTGGAAAAACTAACCCCATGAAGCCTGACGTTAGTAATAGAATAGTGGAAGGTGTTGGATTTATTATTGTTACAATTGCCCATGAGAATGAAAGCTTCTAGCACTAGTAAGGACTAATTAAATCTTGCATGGATCATAGTATTTATGAACCAGTACTCAATCTATATTTGTTCTAGGCATAACCTTTTAACAAAAATATTAGGCACTCCCAACATTTCAATCAGAAGTGGAGATGTTTAAATTATAAACAGCTATAGATAAAAAGAGCAGGAATTTGATTCTAGGAAATTATATAAAACATAAAAATGGAACTATCGAAGTCATATTCTGCTTCACTGTTTAGTCTGAATAACAGAGGCAGTCTGGAAGAGTACTGAACTCGAGAGATGCGACGAACAAGCCATTTTGAGACTACTTGAAAGTCCTTTGCATCAGTGAACTCCGTCCCAGCTAAGCTCAGACATTCAAACGATTTTCTGCTAACTGATATGCTATCTGTCCTACATCTCCTGGCCATTTGGCACCACCCACTTCTTCACACATGATTTCTGTAATGTCTGAGGATTGAAATACATCAAACACGACTGAAATCTTGAGATTATAATATGCGCCTATTTAAGACTCTAATACGGTATTTAAAACAATGAAAATATGTAACGTGAGTGCTGCTGAAACCTCTCCAGTATAAGTCAAATCTGGTTTATACACTTGATAATCGCCTCGATGTGATTTTTTCATAGATATTAGAGATGAAAAATACTATATGGCCAGCGTAATGGTGACCACTGTCATGTAGGCATACATTATGTATAACTAATAGTTGTTGGATAATATACTAATTACCATGATTAAGTATAGAAGGTAAAACCAACTAAAAAGTATGTGAACTTATTTTCCAGTTTAAAGTTTCATGTTTTTGTTGTTTCTTTACCATTTTTGAAATCGTTTTTACTTGTTACTTCCCATCTGCAACACAATCAAGCAAACATTTTTTTTCATTTCTTGTTATCTTTTCACGTAAAATCACTTACAAAGTGAACTGGTAGGAATCTCATCTTGGAGAATGGATGCGGACTCGTGAGGAGTCATTACTTAAATAGAAAACAACAAATTAGAGGTTAAACAAAAAAAGAGAGGTCAAGATGAAAAAAAGACGTTATTGAAGGACTCAGAGTTGCATAACATTAGAACCAGGGGTGTTCATGGTAGGATAACCTGACTCGTTCATAAATAACCTGAACCTGAACCTGAATGTCAGGTTCGGCAATTTTACGAACTTGAACCTGAATGTCAGGTTCGGCAATTTCACGAACCTGAACCTAAACCTGAACCTGAACCTAAAGAACCTATAGGATCGGTTAACCTATTTTCAGGTTCGGTTCTCAGGGTAACCAAAACCTATTCATATCAATATATGACAAAAATTATAAAATAATTGATGAAAACAAATACAAATTATTCATAAATGTATGCATGTAAAATCCATCAAAGATTAATCTAATATATTAAATCCAAGCAAAGTAAAAATAAGCTAAACAATGTCTTATAAAACATCCATATTAGAAAAAAAAGATAAATTATTCAACAATTATTCTTCGAATAGGATGGTAGGATGGTAGTTTGAGAGATGAGAGGTTGAGAAATGATTGTAGGATGAAAGATTGAATGAATTTTTTTTCTTTTTGAACGAATAGAATGACCTTTAATTTTTCTTTGTTTTCATCGAGGGAAAAACTTTTCAACTTCAATGGTTGATATTTGATAAAAGATTAATTGTGATTCAAGCGATCTTAGCCATAAATTTACAAGGTTTGTATTAAGACCGTTGGATTGAATTATCTTTTTTTAGAAGGACTGAATTTATAAGTGATCTTAACAATTTTATCAATTATTCATATAAGAACAAACTACATTGTCATATCAATGATTCGTATAAGAACAAACTACATTGCTATTCTCAATTTAACTATTAAAATGATTGCTATTCATTATATTAACAAAAATTGAACACAAAACCTTACGTATGGTTTTTATGGTAATGTCTCGTTTCTTAATAAACTTTCAATAAAGTTCTCTATTACTTTCCAGTCAAAAGTGTTTAGATAAATAAAGTTATGCTTATATTTGTACAAGACAATATTATTATATGCTTTTTATTTATTAGCAATTATATTATATATTTTTAAGAATCAGTATTACTTGCTTCTTTAATATTTATAATATCTCATAAATATCTAAGCTAATATATGTGCCTTAAAAAACTAAAGTTGTATGATTTCTTAATAAATGTGTTTTACATTTTTTAATTTCTTTAATTAATCTCTAAAAATGATTATATTATTTTAGTCAATGAATTTTTTCTATTAATAGTTTAATACTTCGATCAATAACTTTGACACATATTAATTACTATTTGAAGTAGAAGTATTGAGTGTTATGCATTAGTTGTTACTTATAATAGCAATGTTCAAGATTAACGTTTAATAACATAGAATTAAAGTAGTTTTTTTTGCTTTTTTACTAAAGAATTAATATAGTAAATACTAGTGAATTTATTATTATTATTATTCTCTTAAATTATATCTAAATATATGATAGATTTTTTTTGAATGTTTCAGGTTTAGGTTTAAACCTAGAACCGCAAGTTAGAAACCTGAACCAGAACCATGAACCTGATTTTTCAGATTCGGTTCGAACCGAACCTGACCTCAAGTTTGGTTAACCTTATTTACAGGTTCGGTTCATGCGGTTCAGGTTCGGTTCACAGGTTTGCAGATTTTTTTGAACACCCCTAATTAGAACACCTGATTATTAGCTGCAATTCATGAAGTTGAAAGTTTATACAATTAGGCTTGGCAGTAGGTCAGACCTAGGTTAGGTAGTTTGATCCATGTCTAAGCTCAATCCAAATAAGAATCAAATAGTTTGAGACCCGATTGGACTTAGGCTTGGTCTGTTTTTTAAATAAATATTTTTTATTGTTTATATATGTATATATTTGTATATAATTTTGAAATGAATCAATTGAAACTAAATTAATTTTTAAAGGAAGTGAACAGAAAAGATTATATATGAGAAATGCAATATTCATTTAATTAACACAATTGCTTAATGAAAAATGAGTCTTTTAACGAATAATATATTAAATGTATATATAAAAGGATAAAATGAATTAGTTGAGACTAAATTCATTTTTAAAGGAAATGACCAAAAAAATTATATATGAGAAATGCAACATTCATTTAATTAACACAATTGCTCACTGAAAAAAAGAGTTTTTTAATGAATGTATATATTAGCTGTACATTAAATGATAAAATGAATAAGTTGAAGCTAAATTCATTTTTAAAGAAAACAAAAAAAAGATTATATTATCAAAACAAAGATTATCGTCGTGCTAATAATTATTAAAAAATTTTTAACGGTATAATTTTCCAAAGGTCAAAATGAAATTATCAACTAATGATGGAGTCTCGACGGAGTCTTCGAGAGTGGGAACCGAAGACTAGAGAGCAAATATTGAAGTTGACAATCTACCAAAAATTAAGTAAATAGTTATATCTTCAATTATACAAAAACTAATGCAGTCATATTAAAAATAAGTAATTCTAAAATCAAAGATTAAAGGTAAAAATTTGTAGTATAGGAAAGAGGATAACTAATCGTTGTAATTATGATCGTCAATAGTTTGCATAACTTCATCTGCATATAAAAACATTATTATGAAAATAATATCTAGTACAATAATAATTGCTTTCAATGAATATTAAGCACGTTACCTTCATCATCTGAATCTTTTTCGGATTACACCCATTATCTCAAGTTTTAGCACGAATCCATTGACACAAATAGTTCATGGGAGAAAATCAAGTTATTTGGGACCTAGAGGAGTGACGTTGCTAATTTTTGGATTTCGTTAATTGATTGTACAGGGAAGGCAATAGTTTTCTAGTTATAGAAAAGAATGGAAGCAAATATTCATTCTCCCCTTCTTTTGGACAAAATATACAAATCTCGTTTTTTTTTTATTTTGATATTTTCGAATTCATGAAAATAATCAAAGGATAAAAAAAGAGTCCGGATCTCTTGCGGGAATGATTTGGAAGATCCAATTGAATAAAAATTGCAAAGTTTTTATTCGATCTTCTGAATGAAGTTTTTCTTCTTTTTGATTTGTAAATAAAGAGAAACGGGTAAAATCAAAATTTAATAAAGGCTCCCGGATAAATTAATAAGTCGGGCATTTTCGACCCACCAAGTGAAACCGGTAATTTCTTGATCACAACGTTTTTTTATGGATTGCCATTTCAAGCATTGCTCCTATTGGACTTCTTATGTCAGGATATGGATTAAATAATAAATATTCCTTTTTAGGTGGTCTACGAGCTGCTGCTCAATCTATTAGTTATGAAATACCCTTAATAGGAGGATCACTATGACTATAGCCCTTGGTAAATTTATCAAAGGCGAAAATGATTTATTTGATATTATGGATGACTTGGATCAAATAATAAATATTCCTTTTTAAGTGGTCTATGAGCTGTTGTTCAATCTATTAGTTATGAAATACCCTTAATATGAGGATCACTATGACTATAGCCCTTGGTAAATTTACCAAAAACGAAAATGATTTATTTGATATTATGGATGAGTGGTTACAGAGGGAACGTTTCGTTTTTGCAGGTTGGTCTGGCCTGTTACCCCTTTTTTTTCAAAAACTTTTATTAATTAGTACTCCACATTAGTACTTATGGATGTATTAATATAAAATTAACAATAATATAATATAAGATAATATCATAAAAAATAAAAAATTTGACATATCATAAAGGAAAGAGTTTACTCTCAATATCTTCATCATCTAACTAACTTTGGGCACACATAAGGGCTTCCACAGTATAGGATGAAATCGAGCATAATGAGAACTACTAACCCGACCGTTAGTACTAAAAGCAAATTATGAAGAAATAGTAGATGATAGAATTGTTATTAGGTCCCGTTCAGTTACTTACATGATAGAAAAATTATTTTCACAGTTCTTCCACCATTGCAATACGTCAAACTCCATACCTTCAACTTCAGCCACTCATTTTTGTCAAATATTTGTCTAACTTCATCATGCTATAAGAAGTCCTAGCCCTTTTTTCATAAATTGTGTAAATGAGAATATCAAATTGCTGTTAGAAGATGATCCCGAATGCTAACCTAAAGTTGGAGTTGAACAACTTGAACCACTGCGATATTAAATTTTGTCTATTCTGAGTTGATAATCATTAAACAAATAATACCATAATTGTTTAATGACATCATCATACTCTTGAGCACAATTACCACACGATATGTTATAAATAAAATTAACCCCTTCTATCTTATATCTTAGGCCCAACACAAATATGATTGCCACAATATGTCTAACCATATACCAATAAGAATTGAGCATCTCCTTCATCTGCCCTACCATAACTTGGATTACCTCATTGAAATCAAACCTTCAATCAAATAAAGCTTTCTTGATCTCATACATATTGGTAAATCAACTATATGAAGTTGGATACTTTGTTCCCGAGAAGAATTCAATAGCAGTATAAATTATTTCCAACTTTGTACAAAGTTCTTTAGCCAACTCCCATTACTCTTTTGTAAGCAAACAAGTATATTGAGAATCTCTTTGTCTTAACTTGGTAACACCTCAACATATATGATTTTCGACTTTAACATCTTGAGATTGAGTTTTATCTGGTAGGACAATCCAATACCAACTTCTTCATCCTCGAAACACATATTTGTCATTTTTTCAACTCTTTTAGGTGTTGCACTCTAATATACTACACTATCCAAAATCAAATCTACTGCTTCCTTTATCATCTCCTACCCATCTTTCAAAATCAAATTAAGAATGTGGGTAAAAGAATGCATATGAAACAACCTCCCACCAACCAACAGACTCTCAACTTATAACTTATTATTCACTTTTTCAATTATTACATCATTTATGCTATAATTATCAAATGTATGGTAAATAACTTGGTGTCGAGATTTCAATCTATTAAACACTCGACCAACACAATTGCTAACTTTTTGCTTATATGTGATGACATCATATAAATGAACCTACTATTTACAAATATAAACAAATATCAATCATAGTGTAATCAAAAAATAAATATAATAATATGTATAATCCAATCATTGTCAATATAATATATCGTCACCACCATATATCAACTATTCATATATCTCTTGTGATGGCAACCCATCCTTTAATACTCAACAATATTTTTAAAATTTCTTTCTTTTAATCCTTATATATCTTCATAATGTCTTTCTTCAAGGTGTTATGAGTTGGGATCTTGAAAGTCGATTATAGTGAGATAAGCAACTTCCTAATTCTTTTGCTATCAACTATAGAGAGTTGATTGTTTAGAAATTATTAACTCACACGCTACTCGTAACAGAATAGAAAGAATGAGCGATAAGGGAAGATAGAATAATAATAAGAAGATAGAGAAAGTAAGACAACAATACAATATTTTTCATTGTTTAGCATTACGTTACAATGGCTACTTAATACAGTAAAACAATGTCACGTGTCTTCTTCTGATGTTAGGTTGTTAAGGCCGTTATTCGATACACTGTGTATTCGTTTATTTATTGATACCTAACCTTTGACATTGTTTCTATCTTCTTCTTCCTCTGTATTCGTATAGTCAGATATTCATAACATCCCCCCACCTTTAAAAATAGCCTTGTCCGTTAAATTGACGTCCGCGAACCTTTTCTGCAGTTCAAACAAGGTTTCCCATGTTGCTTCCTCCTTGGATTCTCCTTACCACTGAACTAGTAATTGTGTAATTGCTCAGTTGTGGTACTCGACCATTCTTCATCCCAAACTGCTACTGTAACTCTTTCTACCTCTGTTATACTGGTCGATAATTGGTTCGATGTTGGTTTATTGTCTAGGACAAATTTTTTTATCTGGGAAACTTGAAAGGTAGGATGAATAGAGGAAATCTCTGGAAATTTCAAAGCATAGGCCACCTTATTTACTTTTGTGATGATCAGGTAAGGTTTTAAGTATAGAGGCGCCAACTTCTGGTTATGTCTTCGTCGCAGTGAATGTTGTCTGTATGACTGTAAATTTCTCTCTTACTGATCGTTTCTTGTCTGCCTAAGCCTTCATCCTCTATTTTGCTCTGTTTAGATGGAATTTAACGAATTGGAGCGCTGCCTCCCTCTCCTGTAGCACTTGATCAATTAAAACGTTACTCGAATCTCCAACAACGTGAGGTACATATAGTGGTGGTGGACATCCGTAGAGAATTTCAAATGGGGTATAATTAATTGTCGCATGGTGTGTCGTGTTGTACCACCATTCGACCATTGTTATCCAACTTGTCCATTTCTGTGGTGTATCACTACAAAAACATCGCAAATATGTCTCTAACGTCGTATTAACTGCCTCAGTCTGTCCATCAGTTTGTGGAAGGTAAGTTGTGAACATTTTCATCTTAACCTCCTGCAGTCTAAACATCTCCCACCAAAATATGCTTGAAAAGAGGGGGTCTCAATCATTGATTATCATTTATGGCATCCCATATAGCTTGAACACATGGTCCATGAAAATTTGTGCAATATCCTATGCCATATATGGGTGTTTGATGGCTATGAAATGTGCATATTTAATGAAGCAATCCATCATTACAAAAATGGAAAACTTCCCTCTTGACGATGGTAGGCCCTTTATAAAGTCCATGGTGATTTCTCTCCAGCATCCTTCAGGTACCACTAAGGGCCGGAGCAAACTTGGATACACTGCATGATCAAGCTTGCCTCTTTGGCAAGTGATGCAGTTTTTGACGTGGTTTCTAACGTCCTTGTCAATCTACTTCTAGTGGAAAAGGTTTTGTATATTTTTGATCGTTGCTATCACTCCGACATGTCCCCCTTGGGGGCTATCTATCATGAGCAATTTTTATAATTTTCTTCGGAAACTCCTTATCACAGCCGACCACAATTCATCCTTTCCACCTTAACATCCCATCCTTCCATTCATAATTATCAGAGGACATGTCTTGGCTTTAAAGCTTCCTTATGAGATCTTTTATCGTGGTGTCCTTCTCCAAACCTTCACGAATTTCCTCTAATAAGGTTGCTTGTATGTGTGATACAAACACTGTTAATAATGGTTGACTAGAAATTGTGGATAAGGCATCTGCCGCCATATTTTCTTTCCCACTCATATATGTTGCTTCAAAGTTGTAGCCGATAAGTTTTGGTATCCAATTATGCTAAAAAGGTATTGATATATGCTGCTCCAGAAGGTATTTTAGGGTACGATGGTCTGTTTCCACCTTGAAGAATCTCCCATTTAGGTAATGATGCCATTGCTTCACTGCCTTGATGATGGCCAAAAACTCCTTTTCTTAGGTGGAGAGTCCCTGGTGCTTGGGTGCTAGCACCTTGCTCAAAAACATTATGGGATGCCAGTCTTGTTGAAACACAGCTCCAATGCCCTTGTCACATGCGTCTGCCTCTACAATGAATGGTTTTGTGAAGTCTGGTAATGATAATACAGGGGCCTCCATCAATTTTTTCTTAAGTTGTTCAAACGCTATCTGTTGCTCCTCTTTCTACTCCCATTTCCCAGCCTCTGACTTCTTTAACAGTGCATTTAATAGCTTTGCAATAATTCCATAATGTTTTATAAATCTCTTATAGTATCCCATCAATCCTAAAAAGTTCTTTCAATGTATAGGGTTACGGTCACTATTGGATGGTTTCCACCTTTAAACTATCTATGGATACTCCTTTCTCTGAAATAGAATGCCCGAGATAATCTATTTGTCTTACTCTGAAGGTATGCTTGCTTCCACCGCTATTGTTGTAAGACTTCCAAAATCAGGCACAAATTTCTTAGGTGTTGTTGGAAGTCTGTGTTGTAAATAAAGAGATCATCAAAAAAGAGAAGCAAGAATTTACACAAAAAAGGTTTAAAGATCTTGTTCATAAGGCTCTGGAAAGTGGAAGGCGTGTTTGTGAGTTCGAAGGGCATCACCAAAAATTCAAATTGGCATTTTTGATGTTTAAAATGTTGTTTTCTGCACATCTTCCTCCTTCATCCGGATTCGATGATATCCAAACCGTAAGTCCAATTTGGAGTACCAGCTCAAGCCCCCCAATTTTTTCAGTAGCTCTTCTATCAATAAGATTGGGAACTTACTCTTGATAGTGTACTTGTTTAATTCTTGGTAGTAAATACACATTCTCTAGGTATTGTCTTTTTTCTTCACGAGGATGACCGGCAAGGCATAAGGGCTAACGCTCTTCCAAATGAAACCTTGTTCCATTAATTCTTGGACAGATTTTTAGATTGCATCCTTTTGCTCCTTTGAGTACTGGTAAGGTCTAATGTTTATCGTGTCCACCCTTTGCTTGAGATGAATGGCATGGACGTATGCTCTTTTTGGTGGTAAATTGCTTTAGTTCTTGAAAGACTTCACCAAATTCTACCAATAAACCTTCTATCTTTTCTTAGGTGTTCATATCATCGTTCAACATAAGATGTTGCATTTGGAATTCAATGGGGTATGACAAATGCAACATGAACAAAGTATTTTTGTTGGAATTTCTAATTAACTTCTGAAGGGTCCTACCTGAAATCTCCCTTGCTTGTTCTTCTGGGTTTCTCATTAGTCTTATTGTCTTGCCCTCCCATTGAAATTCCAAGGTGCACGTTTTGAAGTTACACAACAAATTGTTGAGGGTGCTCAGCCATTGAACTCCAAGAACCATATCACAACCTCCCAACTTAATGATTAGTGCCTCCGTAGAGAACTATAGATCTTGTATTTTCCACACAAAATTCCTGCATACTTGCCTGCAACCCAGTTTTAAGCCACCTCCTACAGTAATACTTAAAGGAGTTATGTTTATTACCTCAACATTTCCTTTACGAATTATTTTTCCATCCAGGAAATTGTGGATACTCCTACTATCTATGAGGATGTGAGGAAGCTTCATTTGATGACTCCTTATGATTCTTAGTTGCTTGTATTCTGACTGATCTTTCAAGCCCAACATTGCTTTAAACGAGATGTTAGGATTGAAGGGTGATCCATCTTTTGGTTCTTCACTCATTAGTTCATCTTCGGCATTTTCGTCATCTTCCACCATATATAACTGGAATTGTTTCTTTTTACAGCGGTGTTCTACATAATACTTTTCTTCACACCAGAAGCATAAACCCTTGGCTCTCTTTTTGTCAAACTCCTTGCTACTGGTTGTTCTCGTCCCTTGTGAGTTTCTATAGTTGTTGGGTTTGTTGATGTTTCCTTAGTTTCCCAGCATAGGTAATAACCCGAAATCTGTAGATGGTTTGAATGGAGACATTGTCAAGTGACTAGTCCCCTTGTATGCATATGTTACTCCTCCTGCTGGGTTTCCAGGTTTAGTTCCCTTCCCAAAGTACTGCGACTATTGCTTCCTGTTTGCACGCCAGTGTATAAGCCTAGTGTAACGTTTGAGGATCCATCATTTTAATTATTAGTCTCAATTCCGGTTTGAGTCCTCTCAAGAAAAATCCCACCAAGTAATATTCAGGTAGTGACAATTTATTTGAATTTATGTTAAATAAGGCACAATACTCTAACACATAACCTTCTTGCTTTAACTCCTTTAAGTCGCCTATGGGATCTTCGAAAATGTCCTCATTGAATCTCTGTCCTAACATGGTTATGAATTCTTCCCATTTCATCACATCCTCTTCCTTTCGATTTCTGAGCGTAAGCTGAAACCACTCTTATGCTATTCCTTCCATATGTAATGAAACCAACCTCGTTTTCATCTCGTCGGGGGTATGATCCATTATAAAAAACTGCTTGCATCGATAACTCCAACTTCTGACTCTTGTTCCATCGAACGTTGGAAAATCAATCTTAGTAACTCTCATCGGTCCTGTATAGTGTCCTTCATCTCCTAGGCTTCTCAAAGAGGATTCAATATCTTCCTTGTCCTTTTTTTTTGTATGAATTGTTGGAACAATGATTTAATGTCGTTGATTTCTTTCTCATTTCGTAGTTGAGCTTCCAGAAGGTTCTTCATGCTTTCTTCCAAACAACGTACTTGTACTCCTCGTGTGCTTTCTGGCATGGGTCCTTCACCAAGGAACGATGCTTTGATCCAAATGTTTAGAAATTATTAACTCACACGATACTTGCAACATAATAGAAAGAATGAGTGATAAAGGAAGAGAGAGA
>JANVCQ010673787.1:0-15701 GCA_025531925.1 Erythroxylum plowmanianum | reverse complement strand
TAGCTTCCACGCACTCTTCTTCCTTTTCTCTTCTCTTCTCACGACTTTCTCTTCTATTTTCTAAGTCCCACGATTTTGTTCTTCTTCTTTTAAATAATACCACATTATGCTTGCTCTTCCCTTTTTACCCTTCATTTAATTGGTTCTCCCAAATTTCCCCTTTTTATCCATCAACTACTAATATCTTAACTCCTTATTTTGATCATGTAAATGAAGCAATTTGATAATACTTCCTTCTAGAGAAATGTTCCTCTATGCCTTATGTTTCCATTGACACCAAAATCACTTAATTTGGTTCAGTAATTTGGAAGTTATATCCCAAACATTTTCGGGTTGTTCACAGTCAAAAATAGTGTAATATGTACAACTTCCATCAAGAAATTCAATATTTTATAGACTAAATCACAATTATACTTTTTCATATGATTTGTAGCCCTACATCTCTGGTTTACTCCAAATTAACAATCATCTCATTTGGATCTCTATAGGTCAATATATCATCAAACTACTGAAGCATGTTCAGTAAAACATCCAACTCATATTCTTCCAACCAATCTCCTTACTTTGATTCAATACATCTTTTCAAATTAAGTCCAAAAGCTATAAATGTTTTGGAGAGATAGAGGAACGTGTTATGAATCCAATGCTTCAAAAATCAGGTCATTTAGAGGTCGGACAAAAAAGTTATTATCAAAAGAGTGAGAGGTGTTCAGGTCAGGGAAATCAGCAACGCGTCGTGATTGCGACGATGCATGGAAAACAGCAAAGTCACGATTGCGACTTGCTTCCTTTGTTTTTCTTCTTCCGACATCCCAACTTCTAAACCCCATAACTTTTGATTTAAAGCTCCAAATTTTGCAAACTTTATATCAATAGAAATCTAAAAGAATGATCTACAAATTCTATGAAGAACTTAAAAACAATTTCTGCCTCTATTAGGGTCAATATTCCAAATCAATGTGGCTATCCTGAAAGTTCCATCCTAAACAGCATTACAACTTCTAATGATCATATCTCCCAACTCAGATGTCCACAAATCTCATACTATATACCATTGGAAAGCTAGAAAGATAAAATACAACTTTCATGAAGACCATTTTATCAAAATCTCTCTAGATCAGTACAGAAAAATCACAAAAGTTTTGGATAAAAAATCCAACTCTCCACTACTATTCATTTCCAAAATTTTCAAACTTCCAATTTTCAAAAACTAACATTTCAAACTTTTTTTATTTATAGTTTTTCTACTCCATTTCAATCAACTCATTCACCATAAATTCATACTACTCCAAAATATACAAGTTTAGTCAAAAATCATCGAAAACCTAGAATTCATAATCAACCTATTCATGCTTTATTACTTTTCTGCATTTTCAACTTTCATGCTCAAACACTATTCTTCCTCTCAACTTCCATTTACACAATCTTTCTCACTTCAGACCATCATCTTACAATTGTTTTTCAACTCAAAAACCACTCTATTGGTTATCTCTAAACACTCACATATTCAAGTACACTCATATAAATATACATATATTCACAGTGAAGAGAAATAGAGTATATCATAATATCATCCTTTTTTACATTCTCTATTTTTTCTTTACTCATGACTAATCACTAACAATTTCTCATTTAATAACTCTAACTTTCAAGAAAAGTATGGGGTCTAACAACTCAAATGCACAAGGCCTACTTCATTTTCATCATCAAGTGGTTACTAGCACTGCTTATGTGTCTAAGGCCAGTTGCGTGCACCTTTACCACAGTGGAGCAAGGATTTGGATTTTTTATTAACATTCAGACCCTTTTGTTTCATCCTCAAGTTTAAACTGCAAGTAAACATCAATAGTCATACTTAACAAGCAAGAACTTAATACAAATAATTATGCTAAAAGTGCCAAAACTATTCTAGTATGCGCACTATCCTTAATTGATCAGTAGTAACATTTTCTAAATTTTAAATGATTAAAAAGGGCATGTATGAAGTTAACAATCTGCCAAGCTAAGTTCAAAATTTTTGGCATGTTACTACCTTAGTTATAAACACATAAACTAGCAAAGAACAATAAAACAAAAACATTGCAAACACGCAACCAATTTACAAGTGCATAAAAAGAAAATTAAAAGGCTTTTAAGGAACAAGAGAACCTGGTGGTGAAGGTGTAGGTGATGGCACCTACACATTCGATGTAGCGAAGAATTTCTTCATCTTCTTTGTTTGATATTGCTGTTATTTTTGGATATCTGCCATTGTTCTTTCAATTGTTGTTAACCTGTTGTTATTGGTGGTTAAGGCAGCTTCCCAACGGTTGAGCATCTCCAAAACTGTAGCAGCATCAGCAGTAGGAATTGTAGATTGTGCTTCTTGTTGTTGTGAATTGCTGCTTTCTTCTTCTTCATCGCTAGAGAATGACTCCCTTATTCCTCGATGTTTAATAGCTACTCTCTCATTATAAGGATGCAAACTACGTCCTGCGAAGCTCAATAGTCCACAAACATGTAAGTACCTTGGGTTGAAAACTTCTGTCAAAACACATTTCATCGTTGTGAGGTCGAGACCCACTGGTCGAGCTAGTGCTATCAAAATGTATCCCAATCCCAACTTGATGCTTGAAGGTCATGCCATTTGCGCAAATCCTTTCAACAGGAGGTACAATAGGGGGTGTTGTTTGAAGCACACCACAAAGCATATAGCTCCTGACTTTATACCTTATTACTCTCTATCTTATTGAAATGGATACCGCCATGAATTTGTGAAGAAGGATCAAAGAAACATCCCGAATGAGCAGGTTTGGGGGGTTATAAACTAAATATTCTAATTAACCCCCCATAATTGTTCTCTAAAAATCCCTCGAGGAAAAATCACCAGTTGGGTTAATCGATCCAACTTGTGGCAACCCAAATAAATTTTCCAACATTGAAGCATCCATCACCCATTCTTGTCCACCCATCCTAAACTTCAATTTTGTGAATTTCGTCCCTTCCACTACCAAAGTGGTATAACATTCGTGTATTAGCTCTTCATAAATCTTCCATTCCCCCATAATCAACTGCAGCCATCCCAATCGGTGGGCCATAGCTAGAAGATTGTCTTTCACACCTAGCTGCGTCACCTTCTCCAATCAAAATACCTTGGAACAATAATTCTTTTACCTTTCACCTTTTGATACTTCTTCCCTTCCTTATGCGAGAAGATTGGAAAAGGGGGGGATATTACGCCGAGAGATCCGACATCAACTATCTAATTGCCTTTCCCTTTCCTTTACACTTTGATGCTACCATCCTTCCTCTTGACATTCTCTTTAATAGGTGATTTAGTTAAAGGATATGTTAAAGGGAATGGTTCTCTTGCTTTTCTTTATAAAACTTTTGAAACTAGGGTTTAAAGAGTAGAATAGCACAAGAAAACTCCCCCAAAACACGTTTAAATAGGTGAAGGAGACATGAAGGTAGTTGAAGACTCAAAGATTTAGGTTGGGAATCGAGAAAGAATTTAAATTTTAAACGGTACCTCGTGTAGTGCAATCAGCTTGCAATCGCACCCTAGCTGTATCTTCAACATAATGTCATGGTCACAATCACACCCTAATAATGTGCACAATTCATCTTCTGCTGTGATTGCACCTTAGAAATTTGCAATTGCACCTGAATGGTATTCACAATTCCTTCTCTATCGCGATCGCACCCTAGAAGCTTGTGATCATAACTGAAGCATCTAAGAATTATTCCACAATCGCGATCACACTGCAGTGACTTGTGATCGCACCACTTGGGTTTCTTAAAAAACAACTTCTCAAATAAACAAACAAACAAACAAACAAACTTTGTATTTTATTTACTCCTACCACACACACATGCTAATTTTAAGGTCTTTTAACATGACCGAAGCCTATCTTTCAAGGGTTAAGTTAAAAAGCCATTACCTTCTTAGGTCTATGAATAAGACCTCCAAAATAAAGCTTACATCTTTGCCTATTCACCTTGAACTTCTCACCGCGTGCATTGTCAAGTTCCAAAGCTCCATTCCCATAAACTATGATGACTTTGAAAGGCCCACACCATCTTGAATGCAGCTTTCCTGGAAATAACCTTAATTGAGAGTTATATAACAAAACAAAATCTCCTTCTTTGAAATGCTTATCTTTAATATGCTGTTCGTGCCATCTTTTGGTTCGCTCTTTGAATAACTTGGCATTCTCATAAGCCATGAAACGTAACTCCTCCAACTCTTGCAATTGCAGCAATCTTTTATTTCTTGCCACTTTGCCATCCATATTAAGAGTTTTGATAGCTAAGTATGCTTTGTGTTCAAGATCCACAGGCAAATGACATGCCTTACCGTAAACAAGTCTATAGGGAGTTGTTCCAATCGATGTATTGAGAGCTGTTTGATATGCCCATAAAACATTATTAAGCTTCACAGCCCAATCTTTCCTTGATCTATTCATCGTTTTCTCCAAAATCTGTTTTAACTCCCTATTGACAAGTGGATCCACTTTCCCTCTTATTTGTGGATGATAGGGTGTTGCCACCCTATTTTGCACACCTTATCATTTAAGTAAAAGTTCGAGTTTTGAGTTACAAAAATGAGAACCACCATCATTGATTAAAACACGTGGAACCCAAAATCTCATGAACAACCCTTTCAAGAATTTTGTAACCACCCTTCCATCATTGATTGAGTTAGCACTAGCTTCTGCCCACTTGGAGACATAGTCTACTCCCACCAATATCTATTTGTTTCCATATGATGTAGGAAACGATCCCATGGAATCGATTCCCCATACATTAAATATCTCAACCTCTAATAGGCTCGATTGTGGCATCTCGTCTCTTTTTGAGATGTTTCTTATTCTTTGACATCTATCACATCTTTGCACAAATTCCCTCATAACTTAGTTCAACATTGGCCAATAAAATCTACATTTCAAGATTCTACTCGCAGTTCTATTTCCCCCATAATGCCCTGCATAAAGTGAATCATGACAATGAGTTAGCACAGAGAGCATCCCACTTTCTTGAACACATCTTTGAATTAATCCATCAGCATAAATTCTAAATAAATATTGTTTTTCCAATGGTAATGCTTAATATCTACTAAGAAGTTCTTCCGTTGTTGATAAGAGAAATCGGAAGGAATGATACCGCTCACCACATAATTTACTATGTCAATATACCATGGGGTTTCCAACTGCTAAATAAGGAAAATTTTCTCATCTGAAAATTCTTCTCGAATTGGCTAATCGTCTGTATTATTCTCTTGTTTGATTCGAGATAAGTGATCTGCCACCACATTTTTTACTCCCTTTTTCTCCTTAATTTCAATGCTGAATTCCTGCAATAACAGCACCCAACAAATTAGTCTTAGCTTTGCATCTTTCTTATTAAATAAATACCTTAGTGCTGCATGATCCAATAAGATAATTATTTTTGCTCCAAGTAGGTATGATCTAAATTTCTTGCATGCAAAAACCACTGCCAAAAGCTCCTTCTCAATTGTTGTGTAGTTCAATTGGGCTCCTGATAATGTTTTGTTTGTGTAATAGACTGCAAGTAGTTTCCTATCCCTCCGCTGTCCCAATACACATCCTACAACATGATCACTTGCATCACACATCACCTCGAATGGTAATGACCAATTGGGGCCTACCAACACTGGTGCTGTAGTGAGAGCCACCTTTATAGTGTGAAAAGCCTGCACACACTCAACATTAAAATCAAACGGTGCGCCTTTCACAAGTAAATTAGTTAAGGGTCGAGCAATTATGGAAAAATCTTGAATAAATCTTATGTAAAACCTAGCATGTCCCAAGAATGAGTGAAATCCTTTCACATTTGTAGGAGGTGTTAACTTTGCTATCACATCGATCTTAGCCCTATCAATTTCAATTCCCCTGCTAGAAATTTTATGCTCGAGTACTATACCCTCACTTTCCATAAAGTGGCATTTCTCCCAGTTGAGAACTAAACTTGATTCTTCCATCGCGCAAGCACCTTCCCTAAATTCTGCAAACATGCATCAAACAAATCTCCAAAAACTGAAAAATCATCCATAAATATTTCCATAAAATCCTCTGCTAAATCAGCAAAAATTGTCGTCATACATTGCTGAAACTTTGTTGGAGCGTTACACAACCCGAAAGGCATTCTTTTATATGCAAACGCTCCATAGGAGCATGTGAATGTGATCTTCTCTTAATCCTGAGGATAGATAAAAATTTGATTATAACCTGAATATCCATCTACGAAACAATAACAAGCATGACCTAATTCTTTCTCCACCATTTGATCAACAAATGGTAATAGGAAATGATCTTTTCACGTAGCAGAATTCAACTTCTTGAAATCAATGCACACTCTCCACCCCGTTACTGTCCTTGTAGGAATAACATCACCTTCCTCATTTCTAATGACGGTCATTCCTCCTTTTTTCGGCACACATTGAATCAAACTTACCTACTCACTATCTGAAATAGGATAGATAATGCTTGCATCCAGTAATTTAACGACCTCCTTCTTTACGACTTCCTTCATGTTTGGATTTAAATGCCTCTCTTGTTCCCTCACAGACTTGCTTCCTTCCTCCAAGTAAATCCTGTGTATCACTACGTCGGGGCTAATTCCTCTTATATCAGAATTCTGCCACCCTACCGCTCTAACATGCTTCCTCACCAACTCTACCAACCATTGTTCCTGCTTATTTATCAAATTATTGGAAACAATAATAGGTAGGTCCCCCTCCCAAAACAATAATAGGTAGGTCCTACTCCCCTAGAAATGCATAACTCAAATGATTAGGCAATGGTTTCAACTCTAGAACTGGTGGATGCACAATGGACGGTGGAGTTGGATTTATTTCTCACAACAACTTCTCTATTCTTTCTTATTTGCCCTTACTTTCACCAATAAACTCTATGGCTTCATGAGATGTTATTCCTTAGACATGTAATTTCTGAGAATGGGGTACATATTGATCTGAGGAAGGTTAAGGCAGTGGTGAAGTGGCATGCACCTAAGACAGTGACAGAAGTGAGGAGTTTTCTAGGATTGGTAGGCTACTATAGGAGGTTTGTGGAAGGGTTCTCCATGATAGCTGCTCCACTAACTAGGTTATTGAGGAAGAATTAGAAGTTTATCTGGAGTGATGAATGCCAGAAGAGCTTCGAGGAGCTTAAGCATAGATTATCAAGTGCACCTGTTTTGATTTTGCTTACTAGAGATGAGGGTTATACAGTGTATAGTGATGCTGTAAAAAAGGGTTTGGGTTGTGAATTGATGCAAGGAGATAAGGTAATAGCATATGCCTCACGACAGCTAAGGCCTTATGAGTTGAATTACCCGACTCATAATCTGGAATTAACAACAGTAATCTTGTCTTAAAAATTTGGAGACATTATCTGTATGGGATTCAGACGAAGATTTTTACTGATCATAAAAGTCTCAAGTACCTACTGAGCCAGAAAGAGTTAAATTTGAGACAGAGAAGGTGGTTAGAGTTGCTTAAAGATTATGACTTGCTCATTGAGTATCATCTAGGGAAGGCAAATGTAGTGGCGGATGCTTTGAGTAGGAAATCCTCAATAGCTCATGTACAGACAGTTTATCTGCCATTATTGGCAGAGATGGCTAAGCTTAGGATAAGTTTGAAATAGAAGGAACCTGATTATATTGTTGCTACTTTCAGAGTGAGACCGATACTCAAAGAGAAGGTTAAGGAGTAACAAGCGCAGGATGTAGAATTGAGTAAACTCCGAGAAGAAATCCAAAATGGCAAGAAATCTGAAGTGGTAGTGAGGGATGATGGATTTATGGTTGTAGGAAGAAGACTTTGTATTCCAAATGTCAAGGAGTTGAAGGATGAGATACTTGATAAGGCACACAATGCGCCTTATGCCATGCACCCAGGTAGCACCAGGATGTATAGAGATCTGAAAGAGCATTTCTGGTAGAAAGTTAAGGTCATTGTTCATTCCTGAGTGGAAGTGACAAATGGTGATTATGGATGCCCAAGACCAGTAGGAAGCATGATGCCATATGGGTTATTGTTGGTCGTTTGACAAAGTCAGCCCATTTTTTGGCAATTAAACAGACTGATTCTCTGCATGTGCTAGCAAAGAAGTATGTTGATGAGATTGTGAGACTGCATGGAATTCCAGACTCTATAGTTTTTGACAGAGATCCTCGGTTTACTTCAAGATTCTTTTGAAGCTTACAAGAGGCTCTAGGAACCAAGTTAAGTTTTAGCACTACTTTTCACCCCTAGATAGATGGTCAATCTGAGAGAACCATTCGGACCCTTGAGGGAATGCTCAGGGCATGTGTAATAGATTTTAAAAGAGCTTAGGACGAGCATTTGCCATTAATCAAATTTGCTTACAATAATTCATACCATTCAAGTATTCAAATGGCTCCTTATGAAGCATTGTATGAGAGGCGATGTAGAAATCCTATATATTGGGATGAAGAAGGAGAAAGGAAACTAATAGGACCATAGTTGATTCAAATGACAGTTGTCAAAGTCAAGTTAGTTAAGCAAAGGCTTAAAGTAGCTCAGGATAAAATTAAAAGCTATACTGATGCACACCGAAAGAAAATGGAGTATAAAGTCAGTGAGAAAGTCTTCCTTAAGACATCTCCTTGGAAAGGAGTTATGAGATTTGGCAAGAAGGGCAAGTTGAGCCCAAGATATGTATTCTTGAGAGGATTGGGTCATTAGCCTATAAGTTGGCACTGCCATTAGAATTATCACAGATTCATGATATCTTTCATGTTTCTATGTTGAGGAGATATAGATCAGATCCCTCTCACATCATTCAGACTGCTGAGGTTTAGTTGAGAGATGATTTGACTTATGAGGATACTCCAATTGAGATTTTGGATACTAAGAAAAAGGTCCTCAAGAATAAGACAGTTCAACTAGTAAGAGTCCTGTGGAGAAACCATTCTGTAGAAGAGGCCACGTGGGAGCCCTTAGAAGCCATGAAGAAGAAGTATCCATACCTCTTCAATGACTCAGGCAAGAATTTCGAGGACGAAATTGTTTTAAGAGTGGGAGAAATGATGGCCCCCAAATGCTTTTTTTGTTAAGCATGATTTAGATAATTATGAGGTTTGGATAAGTGAATTTTTGGGAGTTCAATTTTTTTTAATTTATGCCTATGTTAGTGGAATTTATTTCATGGGTTAGTTGAAGTAAAGATGGTAAAAATGCATAAAGGGGTATTTTGGGTAGTTTACCTAAGGTTAAAAACACTAGGGCATTAAAGGAAAAGCAAGGTGGACTTTTCTCATTCATTAAGGGTAAAATGGGAAAGGAAAAGTGTTGTCTTGTGCTTGAGAAGAATAAAAACAAAAATTGGTGGAAAGAAGACGTGATATATGAAAATGAAAAAGTGAGAAAGAGGGGTTTCGATGAAGTTGAGAAAAGAATGGAGTTTTGAGTTAGGTTTCATCTTTTCTTAGTCTTAAAGAGAGTTTGAGGTTGCTCAAGAAGGGAAAAAGAAAGTGGAAGGGAAGAACTTTCTTTAAAGCTAATAATCTCATAAATTGGTGAAGATTTAAGGTAAGTTTGATTTTTATACTTGGGTATATGGAAGGGGTTTTGGTTCATGAAGTTTAGGAAATACATGGGTTTAAGCAATCTAGAGTCAATTTCAATGAATGTGCTTTATGGGTTCTTAATTTGAATTCCTATTGAATGGGAATTTTGTCATTTATGAAGGAAATCAAGGAGGGGATCAAGAGAGGCAAGAGGAGCAAGAGGAAAGACATCCTTAAGCCAATTTCTTAAGCAAGGAATTCAAGGTGGGTATATGTTTATAATAGAATAAATAAGCCAATAAATGTTTTCTTTGAATCAAGGAAGTTTAATGATTTCAATTGCATCATAAATGTTGCATTTATTTGCTTCTTGAATGAATTGAGAATTTGCTTTATGTTTGATATATGAATTGTGTTGATTAATTGTGAAAGACTTTGAAAATGATTCTTTTGAAAAGATACATGTTTATGAAATCATGTTTTCGAAAATAATTTTCGAAATATCTCATGTTCATAAAAAATAAGCTTCCAAGAATGTGCCATTTGGGAAAACAGTTTTCAATTCATGAATTACATATTATGTTGGTTTGGTGTAATCCATTCAAGAATGTCACATGCACATTAACCAAGTTAAAAGCTTCTCCTGCTTGCTCGCTAATGGCACAGAGCTCCTTCATGGACTCCTTCAAGTTTACATCTACGTAAAACCACTATGTGGGATTGCGTTAGTACACCAAGTTTACGACTACACACGACCATTATGTGGAAATGTGTAGTTCATCACGTTTATGGATTTACCTAAACCATTTTGATGTGCTTATATGCTTATGTGATGTTGACAAGTTTGATGCATTCATGATTTGAAATTTGTGAATTTTGGTTATGAATTTGAGAATGATACCTTGATGAATTTAATTAGAACTTTGTATTGACAAATAAGCATTTCAAAGGTTTTGCTTATTTTTTTCATTATAAACTGTTACCCACAAGCTTTAAACTCACCCCCATTCCTTCCCATCTCCAGGTGACGAGCAAGAGATCGAGTGAAAAAGAATCGAGTCGTCACTCTAAAATTTGAATCTTTTTGTGTTTTAAGCTAAATTTGTAACTACAAGGCTTTAGTTGCATTTTGAGCAAATTATTGTTCATGTATTTTTTGTATTTTTGACATTTTAAGATATTGATGTATTGTGGCTGAAAATGCCCATTAAATCTTTGTAAAAAAACTCTTATCTTTTGATGTTAATGAGATATGATTATGTTTTGCCCATGACAATTCCAAAATTGTACATTGCATTTTCAAGTTTTCCATAAGGGTGAGAATTTATGTTCTAGTTTCAAGGGAAATACTGTATTGATCTAGGCTGATTTGCACAAATTTGTCTCCTGAAAGTTGTAGATTATTTTTCTAGCTTTCTAGGGATATATAGGATGAAATTTTTGGACATTGGAGTTGAGAGATATGATCTGTAGAAGTTGGTGATGCTGCTTAGGATGGACATTCGAGACAGCTATATTATTTTGAAATTTTGACCCTTATAGAGGCAATATTGTTTTTGAGATCTCCTTGGAAGTTGTAGGTCTAGAAGGTTTGAAACGGTCTTCGAATGACATTAATCCAATATTTGTAGTAAAAGTTATGCCCTTTTTACCAAACAGGTCTTTCGTTACACACCGCGATCGCACAATCACGACCCGCAAGTCCTGCCCCCAAGCCTAAACATGTTCCACTCTTTTGACCATTACTTTGTCGTCTGACCTTCAAATGACATAATTTTTAAAGAATTGGATTCGTAACACATTTATCTATCTCTCCATAAAAATTTATAGCTTTTGGTATTAATA
This sequence comes from Erythroxylum plowmanianum, assembly GCA_025531925.1. NCBI lineage: Eukaryota > Viridiplantae > Streptophyta > Magnoliopsida > Malpighiales > Erythroxylaceae > Erythroxylum > Erythroxylum plowmanianum. The sequence goes on along the minus strand of JANVCQ010673787.1, from coordinate 4,316 downwards.
GGAAAAGGGTTGATTGAATCAAAGTAAGGGTATTGATTGGAAGAGTATGAATTGGATATTTTACTGAACATGCTTCAGTATTTTGATGATATCTTGACCTGTAAAGCTCCAAATGAGATGATTATTATTTTGAAATAAACTAAAGGCATAAGCTACAAGTCTTATGAAGATATTGTGTTTTAATTCAGACTCCAAGACTTTCAAATTTCTAGATGAAATTGAGTATAGTGTTCTGTTTTAGTTTAATAATAATGCAAAAATATGTGGGCTATAACTTTTAGATTTTTGCACCAAATTGAATGATTTTGGTGTGATTGGAAACTTAAGACGATGGGGAACAAATATTCTAAAGAGGCCAAATTGAAATTCTGATTTGAGATTTCCCAAAATCTGTCCGAAAATAGGAGAAATGAGTTTGTTTTTTATGATTGACTGGTGTAGGCACGTCACCCTTGTGGGATGCGCGTCCATATGTCACTTAGGACGTTAGGCACGTGACTCACAAGGGCAGGGTCCCAACAGTTAAAGAATTTAAAGACGCTAAAAAAGAATAGATTTTTTTCCAAAGTTAATTCATTAATATTAATAATAAGGATATTTACAATACAAAAATCTATACACATTCACAAAAAACCTTCGATCAAATACAAGAGGCCAATAACTAAAACAATCTCACATTAACACATATTCCAACATTCATCTTTCCTTCATGTTTTGAGTGAGTTTATGCTATAGTCCCCCTGGCCATAATGGATAATTTGTGTTGCATTATAATTTTGAGGAATATTTCCTCATAAATTTTAGTTTCAGCTTTAAATTCCTTAAGTTATATACCATTGCAACAAAGTTGATCTTCACCAACTTGTAATATGCTTTGTTCCTCATTTTCACTATTGAGGCCCATTCAATTACTCCATTCCAATCAGTTGCATTACATTTTTTTAGCAAACAGGTGATCTTGCTCCAGATTGCCTTAGTGTAATTACACTGAGTGATCATATGCTCCATGCTTTCCAGTTGCACTGAGTATAACTAATAGTTTTTGGAATTTATAAGGAACTCATTGTTGTCCTTTTTTGGAAGGTTCCCTCCTATTCCAAGCCATAGAATAAATGATTATAGGGGACTCACATCTTGGTACCAAACCAACTAACTCCACTGCATCTTGTTGTTTGATGTTCTTGATTAGAAATTCTTGTAAGCTTTTGTAGAGAATACTAGTGATTTATTAAATATCCATATAACTTGTTCTAGATTTGTGCTTTATTGTTTCTTGCATCCATTGCCTCACATTTAGGATTTTTCTAAGTGTCTTAGACATGCTTTGTTAAGATTAATGGTCCATGTATTCTTCTTCTTGATGTGGACTATATGTACCCATTTCACCCATAGTTCCTCTTTGTCCTTGCATAGTCCTATAGCCTTTGGGCCAACAGTACTCTACTCATAGTTTTTATGGAAGTGATTCCTAAGCCATTTGAATGCTTAAGAGTGCAAACATTATATCATTTCACTATTGGAGCCTTCTTTTAATTGCTTGATCCCTTCCAAAGGAAATCCCTCTACATATCTATGGATTTCAAGATGGATAGGGGAGTGCTAAATGAGTCAACCAATAGGTTGCCATATTGTTGAGTATTGATATGATCAGTTGAAGTCTTCCACCATAGCTCATAAATCTGTAGCTTTAATTATTCAGTCTCATATTAAGGAATCCACTAGAAGGAAGCAATATATTGCACTAAGTTTTTCTTGAGTAATAGGAACTACCAAATATTTAAAAGGTAACTTGGCATAATTGATTCCTAGATCTGTAGCCTTTATTGCCACTTATAGATCCACATTAGCATATAATTAGATTAAGCTTTTAGATAGATTAAAAGCTAGCCCTAATAGAGATTTTAACCTGCCTAATGTGTCTAATATTACGTCAATGGTTGATTGATCAGTTCTATACAGGAACACCACATCATCTATAAACAATAAATGATAAAGTTTCACTTACTTGCATCTATAATGGTACTTGAATTCAAGATTTTTGGATATATTATAAGCCATTATACTAATCAGGACCTCTATTCCAAGTACAAACAAGTAAAGGGATAAATGATCCACTTGCCTAAGTCCTCTCGTAGCCTTGAATTGTATTGTTGGCTATCCATTTATCAATATGGAATATGATGGAGTGGTTATGCATTCCTTAATCCATCTACTGAATTTAACAGGAAAACCTATAGCCTAAAGTATTTAAGCAATGAACCTCTAGTTGATTGAATCATAGGCTTTTATCGGGTCTATTTTCAATCTACAACTTCTAATTTATTTCCTCAAGTTATATCCTTTAGGTAATTCCTGACATAGAAATATGTTGTTTGCAATAGTTTTGCATTGCATAAATGCATTCTAGGTTGGGCACATGATGTTGCTTAGGTAGTTCCCCATTCTATTTGCCATAATTTTTTAAATTAATTTGTATACTACATTACAATAAGAAATGGGCCTATATTATGTCAATTTAGTTACATTTTTGTACTTTGGAATTAGAAAGATTTAGGTCTTGTTCCATTCCTTAAGAAGTCTATTGCTTTGAAAAATCCCTAATTTGCTCTTGTAATAATCCCCCTTGTGGAGTCCCATGTCTGTTGGAATAATCTCCTATTAAATCCATTAGGCCTATGGACCTTATATAGATGGATTGAAAACAATTTTGCTTTAATATCCTCTTTTGTGACATCTTTGATCATCTCTTATTTTTCTTGCTCATTGGCAGCATTAACAGAGTTTAGCACTTCTTCTGGAATTTCCTAAATAGATTGATGTTTATCAAGTTGTCCTTTAAAAAAATTATATACTAACTCCTTCAACTTCTATTGTTTATATGACTTTATTATCGTCTTCATCAGTGAGGAGTTCCTAAGAGAGGTAGTTTATGTAAAAATTGTTGCTTTATTATGAAAATGACTAAAAAGTAACTATTAGAGGAAATCACTACAAATTGTCTATATTAGAAGTATCATTTATATACCTTAAGGATAACAAAAAGTATATAGGCAAAATATCATATAGATAATTTTAATTAGATTATCTTAGATTTATAAGGTGTTGAGGTTAAAATTGAGGATAAGGATCAATATATAATTATTTTGAATTCCTTGCCTAGTTTATATGCTAATTTTGTTAATACTGTATTGTATAACAGAGAGACTATTTTTGTCAGTGATGTTAAGGATGTTCTACATTCTTAAGAATTGAAAAAAGGGCCTTTGGTATATAAGAAGGTGGATTAACTACAGGTCTGATTGTTAATAGAGGAAGAAATAAGGAAAGTGATATTGGAAATAGGAGTAAGTTATGATCCAAATTGAAGGCTAAAGTTGTGTGATTCTTTAAATGTAAAGAAAAAGGGCACTTTAAGTGGGATTGTCCACATAAAAAATAAAAAATGAAAAAAATGAAATTAAATTGAAAAGCAAGTGTTGTTGTAGTCTAAAAGAGTTCCAATAAAGACGATGGAAAAGGTATTGATGTTTTGACTAAAAGTAATTTTGATTCTACAAATTATTAGGTGATAGACACAACACTTCTTAATATATGACTTTTAATCAGGATAATTTATATTCCTTTAAAGAATGGAATCATACTATCAAATTAGGTGATGATGCAGAGCATGTTGTCAAAGGAAGTGATTCAATACGGATCAAAATGTATGATGAAATTATTACAATATTAGTTGCCTAGTATATTCTTGAGTTTCATTAAATTTTGATTTCCAAAGATACTTTTAATATTCAAGAGTATAAGTTTCCTAGTGATTGTAGATAACCTAAGGTGATAAAAGGTGTTTTGAATGTGAAGGGAAGGAAAATTACAACATAATATCTATGTTTTAATAGGAAAGAAAATAATGAGAATGGTAGTTGTTTATTAGTCTTCAAGGCCGAAGGATAATAATACTATAGTGTATTACATATAGGTAAATCATCTTGGTGAGAAAGAGATGATGGAACTTCATAAAGAGTGCTTATTGAAGGATGAAAAACATAAGAATATAGAATTTTGCAAGTTTCATATGTTTAGTAAAAATAGTAAAAACTTTAGAATAACCTTAAAGGATATAGTATTTGAGATTTGTTATATTTCCCAATTCATGTCTTAGAAGAAAGATGTTGGACCCCGAATCTTTCTGTAAGCTAGGACTATTAAATGAGGAACTATTGGCAAGTAGTTATGTGTAAATAGGAGAGGAAACTATGAGATTGAAATGAAATGGAAAGAGATTGATTGAATCAAAAGTTATAGGATTTGGTTAAGGGTTA
>JANVCQ010673757.1:0-15705 GCA_025531925.1 Erythroxylum plowmanianum | reverse complement strand
GAAAAGGGCCCCGAGGCCATTGAATTGTTTATGTAAATTGTTTTCCGCATAAGTTATAATGTGTGTGTGTATGTGTTTTAAAAAAAAATTATGCTGAGTTTTGACTGAGTGATGTAGCACGCCACCCTCACAGGGCACGGACTCAGATATCACCATCGATGTCGGGTTCAGGTCATGTGGAGGTGGGATGTTACATTTATGATATGCAATTTCATATAAATCCCTACAATTTAGCAATATATTGTCCTCAATGTGAGAAATGAAACAACAAAAATAAAAAAAGAAAAAAATTAGAGTGAGAAGATTTATTGAGGTTAAGGTTGTGATGGTGTTGGCAAAGGAATTTAGAGACACTCTATGTCATTAAATTCCAACAATTCACTCCCTAAAAAATAAACATAAAAATACTAAAAAATAAACATAAAAATACAAATAACAAAGTACCAATAAAATAAAATAAACTAAAAATAAAAATAAAAATATCTTAAATCTTGGGTTGCTTTCTAAGTAACACTTCTTTCACGTCATTAGCTTGATGTACTCTACCTTCTACCCTCAACCGGGGTCTATTATGAGTGGCTTGTTTTCACTTGTTTCTCCACATTCCAATCTAATAACCTATAAATAAGCTACATATTGCAAGATAATAAGAAGGACATAATTGATAAATTTAAAAAAGGCAACTAAGTTCAGTAATTTCCTTTTCCATAACAATTGTCAATAAAATAGGGAATAACGAAACTCGTTGAATCATTAGTTGAATCTAATAGTTTCCTATAAGAAAGTGAATTGTTTTTCTTCTTCTACAATCACCCTTGTCCATTCTTCTTCTTTAGGTTCTTAAACAGAGACTTTCTTATCTTCTTCAAACTATATGTCCTCTGTCCTCTGTTCCTCTTCCTCTTCTTGAACAATAACTGAATTTTCAAATTCAACCTTGATCTCCTCAACATTCTGAGGCATTAATAGGCTCAAATAACATGCTAGATCTATCTTAATGTCTTCTGCAGAATAAAAACTCTATTAGAAGATTACGTGGCTAGCTTCACCATTGGCAAGATTTTTCATTAAAGATTCAGATGAAGCGTCATCGTTGAATGCATCAATGTAAGAGTTACTCCATTTTAAATTATTAAGATGCTTATAGAGTGTATTATGAGACTAGTTTTGTAAGCAATATGGATTCTCCCACATGTAGTTTGGTGCCTGACATTGAAAATTGTGGTGGTTTCCCCCACAAATGTCACAACACAAGATGGATTTTAGTTATGCTTCTATGTCACTTTGAAGACTGCCCACATTCCTCATTAACAATGCATTAGAAACTTACTCCATTTGAACCTCTGAGTTATGAAGAGGAGAGGAGTGGTTCATTATGAATCGATCAATTTTGGCTTCAATCCTTGCCTCAATTTTCCACTTGTCCTACTTGTCTAATAACTTGTCAAACTTGGAGCTTAGCACGTCCATTATCTTATCTAAATTTGACTCTAAGGATCCAAATCATTCCTGCTAGAAACTTGGTGGACCTTGTGCACTCATATTGTTGCCTGTATTATTAATTCATGAATAATTTGGGTATTATCACCACCTAAGATTATATGTGTTATAGTAATTCCCATCCATGCTATAACGACTTCACTAGGATGGAAAAAATGCAAGTTTCTTAGATGATGTTGTTGTGTATATATATACTTAGCAACTTGTACTTACACAAGAAAGTAGAAAATCCTTAAATTAAAGGAATTCAAATTATATAAGGTGCTAATTTATCCCTCGACAATAGTGCTAAAAAACTTATTGAGCAAGTTTTATGTAGTAATAAAACTCTCAATACCATAAGTATATGGATCATATCTTATAGCATCAAGGGTATTGTTCCCAAGAGGACACTTAATAACTTGAATAGAACTTTTTCTATAGTACTAAAGATTGATTTGAATTAAAATAAATAATTGGAATTAAAATAACTAATGAAATTAAACAAGTAAATAACTGAGTTGTCAATGAAACAAGGTTAATCAAGTTGGAGACTTAGGAATTATTATATCCTTGTTTAGTTTTCATTTTATCTTGTTGATCAAATTATGCTTGATCCTAGATATCCTAAGTTTTAATTACCCTCTCTCAAGATTTAATCAAATAATCCCAATTGAAATAAAAAATAATATACTTATAACCTCCTGATTTACAAGTGACTTTTAATTATTCAATTAGATTTGAATCAATCCTAAAGATAATTAATTTCATAATTAAGATCTCTCTTTAATTGTTAATTAATCTAATAATTGTAGGTCTATTAAGCTACCAACTCTCATTGCACACCTTGACACATATAACTTGATTCACTGATAGTCATAGGTTGCATGATGTTTTAATAGGCATTTTAGTATGTTTTTAGTTGTTAATTAAATGATTCGTGCATGTTTAGGTTTAGAATTATCTTAGATGGTTAGATATTTATGTCTTGAGTGTTATGTGGGTTAGAGCATGCTATTGAGATTTAATTATGTATTTGAGGTGCTTTGATGTGTTTTTTAATGTTTGAGATCAGATATTGAAGAACGGAGAAGCTTTGGAGGAAGACCGACAGAAGACTCAGGGCTATAATCGTGACAGGGACCTTTTCATCAGGCCACAATAATGGCCTGGGGGGTCACAATCATGACAGAGACCATTTTAGCTAGCCACGAACGTGGCCTAAGGGGCTACGGTTATGCTCGACGTGTGGGTTATTTTAGACTTTAGGCTTAGGTAAAACCTAGTTTTTACCCTCCTTAGAAAAGACTATGTAACACAAGAGAAATGACCTAAAGAGGGAGCCTCCACTTACCACTTTATGGAAAAAGCTAACGAAGAGGAAGAAGGAAGAGAGAGAAGAAGAGAAAGAAGAAGGTGGAGCTTCAACTGCTTTAACCTCCAATCCTCCAAGTTATCTTTTCTTCTTTTCATCTTTTATTTCGTTCATTTGATGTATGAGATGCAATTGATGATGATGAATCTTGGGTTAAGGATGTTCTAACTTCTTTTAGGGATTTATACTTGATTCAATGTTAATCTAGTTGCTTTTATTGTTAATGATGTTAGGTGTTGTGATTATTTGCTGTAATTGCATGCTTCAGTAATAAATCAAGAGAGTGAACCGAATGCAAAATGATTAGATTGGTTAATGAAAGTTAAACAATCTAATAGATCACAGAAATCGGTAATTATACGAAGGGAGATCTCATGTGAGGACCTGATTGTTTATTGGAATGCTTAGGAATTAATTAGGTTATGGGTTATTTTATTAATCGAGAGATTACATGTTTGATAACTCAATTTAATTAGGGTTTATGACTTAGGACTTGATTATTACACCTTGAGAGAGACTAATCCACCCTTTAAAAGTATAGAACTGATACCACATTAACACAAAAGTGACTAAGTTAGCATTAATGATAAGATAAATCTCCTCTCTCATTACTTGTTAATCTTCTTTGTTTGAATATAAATTGTCAATTAGCGATGCTCAACTTTGATTTCTTGCATTAATTTATAATTCTCATTTCAATCACTCCATATTCTATTGTTTACAGTTCTGTTTAGTTTTTATTTTCATTTTAATTACACTTTTAGGCCTTAGACAAATTAGGATTCGATTAGTTCACTAATTCCTTGTGGAATCGTTACCTCATATACTACATTACGACCTGTGTGCTTGTGAAAATATTGAGGGTTTTATAAATTGTAAAACTTTCTCAACATTCACTCTCTCGATTTATTACCAAGTATAAGCATAACAATTATCATAAGCATTAATAGATGTATTGAATTCAACAAGAATAAAGCTCAAAATAATAATTTAAGAACAATACATAATATGGATTTAGAAACCCTTAATCATGTTAAACATCATAACAATCTAAATAAACATCCAAGAACATGAAGAAATAAAGGGAAAAGAAATAAAATTAGTTGTATTCTTAATCTAGAAACTTAGAATTCTCTGAAGCTCTTTTGATGTCTCCTCTTGATCTTCTTTTGATCTAGTGGCTACTGCTTCTTTTTAGTGTTTTTCATGTACTTTTATAGTGCTTGAGGGTTCTAGGGTTGTAGCTAGGATTTTCCTACTTTGTTCAATTCCAAAAATAGCCATGAACCCTTAAAACTAGAAAGAAAACTCACTCCTGGAATTACCCTTTGGCATGATCATGCATAGAACACGGTCGTGCCCAGCATCATTGATTCCTCTATAGTGCAATAGTGTATGGGGCATGATCGTGTAAAAGAGCCATGCAACACCATGCACGATTATGCATGGAACACGATTGTGTCATCCTTCATGCATCCAACATGTTCTCCATTCTTCAATTTCCTAATTCAAATACTCACAAACACATCAAACACCTCTTGAAACAAAAAATTAAGAACATTTTTTTATCTAAACCACTCAAATACTTAGAAAATAGACAAACACTAACACTAACACAATTATAAACCTATACACATGATAATCATCTACGAAAACAACTAAAAACACACTTAAACACCTATAAAAACATAATATAATATACACATATCAAAATTAAATGAAGACATCTTATGAGGCACTAGAGATAACTTGGCAGGAGTTTTAGAGAGCTTTTAGAGACAATTACACTCCATAAACATATCAGGATTGAAAGAAGATGGAGTTTATGAGTTTTATTCTAGAAAAGATGTCAGCAGTAGAGGATGAGGCATGCTTTGCGGCTTTATCTAAGTATACATAAGAGGAGACGTCACCAGAGGACAAATGCTACCGATTTGATTAGGGTTTGAGGACAAAGATCTGCTTTGGTTTTGAGAGCTACTACTTTTGATTTTAAGAAGTTACTAGAGACTAAACTCCGAGTAGAGGATATGATAGAAAAAGGTAGAAGGAGAGGAGAGTCAAAGAGGCACCTAGAGAGTCATTATAGAGAGGGGTGTCTGTCTATTAAAAAGGGAGCTAGTCATTCATGGTTTACTAATGCAGGGGTTCTAGAAGAGTCGATGCTACATCGAGTAGGAATGGTAGTTTCTACCAATTTGACGGAGATCAAGGAACTAACAAGGATTCAAGAGAGCATAGCACTGCTAGTGCACCATTGGTTGGATCAAACAGAAGGGTTAGTAAGATGTTTAGAGGATTTTTTTAGTATAGGAATTGGAGGATTACAAAGTTGTGGTACTTGCGGGAGAGTTAATAGAGGACAATGTTGGGGACCCATTGGGATCAGTTAGGCAACTATATTTGTTGAGAGCAAGGGCACTTATATAGGAGTTGTCCAACCATAGGAAGGAGTTTTGGAGTGAGGGTAGACGAGATGGTATATGGTCAGAGTGGTGCCTTTAGTTTAGGTAGAGGTTTGGGTAGAATTGGTAGTAGTGGTCATGGTAAAGGATTTAGATGCCAACTAGTAGTGCGTACAAATACTAGTGGAACATTATTAGCATATGGTCAAACTTAAGTGAGAATATATCACATGACGAAGGAGAGGCACCTGTAGCTAACGATGGTACAATTTTATTATTTAATATTAAGGCTTATGTGTTAGTAAGCTCAGTATCTACACTTTCCTACATTTCTTTAAAGTTTACCTCTAGAGTTCTAGGGGAGGTTAGTCTATTAGTACATGATCTAATGGTGTGGTTACTAGTAAAAGACTTTCTGGAAGTAAATAGTGTAAGGAGGGGAATGCCAACAATGATTGGTGGAGTGGAACTATAAGTTGACTTGATAGTGATGGATTTAAAAGGGTTTGATGTAATTCTTGGGATATATTGGTTGCCACATCATCAGGTAGTAATGGATTTTTATATGAAGGAGATGATTATAAAGTCTTCAGGTAAATCAAAAGTAATATTTGTGGGAGATCATAAAGTGGTTCTAGCATGTGTGATCTCGACTATGACCGCTTGACAACCGATATTAGATTGATGTGAGGCATATTTAGCTTATATTTTAGATAAGAGGGTAGTTAGTCTTGAGTTAAAGGATATTTTGGTGCTGAGGGAGTTTTCAAAGGCATTCTTAGATGATTTACCAAGTTTATTGCCTCAACAAGAGATAGATTTCAAGTCCGAAGTTGCCCTAATTTCTATTGCACCTTACAGGATGATACTATTAAGTTACATAAGTTGAAAAAAGCATTTATAGGAGTTGTTGGAAAAAGGAATTTATTAGACTGAGCATGTCACCTTGGTGAGCTCTAGTGTTATCTGTGAAGAAAAAAGATTGTAGTATAAGACTTTGTATGGATTATCAGTAGCTAAAAAAGGTGACAGTAAAGAACAAGTACCCATTGTAAAGATAGATGATCTTTTGGATCAATTTAGGGGGAAGTCATATTTTCCAATATTGACTTACTATCGGGATCTAATAGTTGACGATAGCTAAGCCAAGTATTCACAAGACAACTTTTTGTACTTAATATAGCCACTATGAGTTCCTATTGATGCCTTTCAAGTTGACTAATGAACCAGTCACATTCATGACATTGATGAATATTACTTTTCAGGAATATTTAGATCAGTTTGTGATGGTATTCATTGATGATATATTGGTGTATTTGGGGAGTAAAGAGCATCATAGGTAACATTTGATAATTATTTTACAGATTCCAAAGGAGAGATAATTGTATGCTAAGCTGAGTAAGTTTGATTTCTGTATTAAAGTTAGTTTTCCTTACACATATGGTATCCCAAGAGGGAGTGATGCCTAATTCGGCTAAGGTAAAGCAATTATAGAATAAGAGCCTCCTAAAAATACATCAAAGGTAAGGATTTTTCTAAGACTGATTAGGTATTATTGGGGATCTGTAGAAGGATTTTTGATGATAAATAGCCCGCTGAGCAAGCTGCTAAAGAAAGGAATTTATTTTTAATAGAAAAATTAGTGTCAGGAGAGTTTTGAGGAGTTTAAGTGGAGATTGACTTCTAGCCCAATTTTGGTGCTATTATCATGTGGTGGAGGTTTTTAGGTATGTACTAATGCTTTGAGAGTTGGTTTAGGGTATGTATTAATGCATAGGAAAGTAATAGCTAATGCCTCTCACTAGTAAAGATCGCATGAATTGAATTATCCCACCCATGATTTGGAGTTAGTGGCGATTGTGTATGCTCTTAGGATTTAGAGACATTGTTTATATAAGAAGACATTTTGATTTCATATAGATCACAATAGCCACAAGCATATCTTGATTTAAAGGGAGTAAACTTAATATAGTTTACTTAATATAGATAAGATGGATCGAGCTATTGAAGGATTAGGATTGTATTATTGATTATCATCTTGGGAAGGCTAATATAGTGGTAGATGTTTTGTGTAGGAAAAGCTCAGGACTAGTAGCTAGTTTTTACAGACACAGTATGACACCATTGATAGAGTTAAGAGCACTAGACATAAGATTGGAGATTGATCATGTGAGTGGTTTATTGGAGACACTACAAGTTCAACCAGATTTAGGAGATAGGATTAGAGAGGCATATGCTTAAGATTCTTATCTTATGAGGATATGAGAGAGAGCACGATAAAGTAGTGGGATTAATTTTTCAATGAGAGTAGATAGTGTTGGTGATTAGCATGTGGGTTTTTGTTCCAGATATAGATGAACTACGAGAGGAGATTTTGAAGGAAACTCATAGTGCACCATATGTTATGCATCCTAGTATAACAAAAATGTATTAGAACTTAAGACTTATTACTAGTGGCCAATAATGAAGAAATATATAGCAGAGTTTGTGTTAAAGTGTTTGACCTATTAGCAGGTCAAGGCATAGCATTAGGCACTAGCAATAAAATTAAAACCCTTAGCCATTCTGTTATGGAAGTGCGAGAAAATTATGATGGAATTTATGGTAGTGTTATTGAGGACTCGATATAGACATAATTCAATTTGGTTGATGGTGGATACGTTGACTAAATTAGCTCATTTCTTACTTATATAGCTGATAGACTCCTTGCATAAGCTTGCCAAGTTATATGTTGATGAGATTGTGAAATATATGGGGTTTTAGTGTCCATTATATCAAGTTGAGATCCACGGTTTACTTCCCAGTTATGGATGGATTTATAGACAAATTTGGGGACTAGGTTAAATTTGAGTACTATATTTCACCCTTTTTCTGATGGATAGTCTAAGCATGTGATTCAGACATTGGAAGATATGATGAGAGCTTGTGTGCGTATCTACATTTGATGGAGTTCACATATAATAACAACTATCACTCTAGCATTGGTATGACACTATTTAAGGCATTATATAATAAGTGGTAGAGAGATTAGGATATAGAAGATGCCAGATTGTTAGAGGGATCGAAATTAGTTTAGGAGATGATGGAGAAAATAGAGGTAGTAAGGCAATGTTTGAAGGTTGCTCAAGATCGATAAAAGAATTTTACCAATCAACATCATCGGGAAATGGAGTACAATGTTGGAGATATGGTAATTTTGTGGGTATAAAGAGCCCAGCCTTCAAATACCAACCTAGACTATAAAATAAACTAAAACAGAGGAGTATAAATAAGAAGATAGCAGATGGGTGATAAGAAACCCAACGAAAACTTTTTCTTCTTCCACTTCATTTTTTTTCTAGTTAATAAGTGTTTAAATACACCATCTTACTCCTGCATATGAAACTTTTCTCATGTAGTCCCTCATTTTGATTGTTTTTTAGCAAATTGTGAGAAAATTGTGGAGGTTAACAACTCAAAAATCCTTTAAAAAGGCATAGAATTTCACATAGATAAAACTTTTTCGAAAATAATTTTATGCCTTTTATTTGTGAGTTTTAGTCATCCTATAGTAGTTTGTAGTTACAAAGTATATTATGCTTATTTGGGACAATAATTTGAAGTCATGGGAAAAATAAAAATGGAAAAAAGGTGGCTGAAAAATGAGAAAAAAGAGGAGGGTTTTATCAAGGAGCAAAATAGGAAATGTAAAAATTTAAGGGTAAAATTGGAATTGAAGACCTAAGATGGTTTTTTGTAATAATAAAAACAAATAAGGGTAAATTAGGACTTTTACTAATTAAACATATTTTAATAATTATGGTTCTTAGGTTAGGTAAGGATATTTTTAATAGTTAAGAATAAAGTGGGAACTTTATGGTTATTGTCATATTTGCATTGCGGGTCTACTAGAAATAGCCTCTCTACTATATAGGGGTAAGCTACATACTATCAGACCTCTCCAGATCCTGCTTTATAGCGAGACTTCAGACTGGATGTGATAATGATGATCAAGAAGAAGAAAAAAATGGGAAAGAGAAAGATGGTGCATTACTAAGTGAAGTTAGAATTTTTTCATAAATAAGTCTAATAGAACTTGGCAATATCTAGGTCCAAAGGATATATTAAGAAGTATATTAAAATTATCAATTATTTAAGTCCAAAATTTAGGTAAGGGTAACATTAGAGAATTTTGTTATTGACAAATTATTTAGTGAATCATAGTTTGAATTAGTCATTAATTAAATTAATGATTAATAATTACATATACAGATTTTCAAAATGTATAAATTGTGTTTATTTGTTTCACAAATAATTAAAAAATTACAAAATGTTCTGCATTTATATTTTGATACGTATTATGAAGTGTATCACTTGATAACTACGCAAAAATTTTGTTAATTAAAATGTTCAGTTCTGCATGAGTATACTTAAGATTTTTAAGATACTAGCAAACATAGTCACCTCGTGTAAATTTTCATGCACTTCTTTAATATATTTGTTTTATTACATGGCAGCCGTAATTTAAAGGGCCGCGAAAACCTAAACCTAAACAAGGCTACAAATAGAAAGGATAGGAGGGTGGCGATAACATCTTTCATTCCATCCATCATTTGATCATTCACTCTTCACTCACACTAGATACACATTGGTCTGGAACAAAAAAGGAATAGAGGGAGAGGTGAGGCAGAAAGATGGAGACAAAAACAAGAGAGCTTATTAGTCACCATCTTATGCACGGTGGTGACTAATGGTGACATCCTTATTGTTATATTCTTCTCTTTTTTTCATGCAAAGTGATGTTAATTCACCATCGTGCATAAGGTGGTAACTAATTAGTCACCATTTGCATGGTGGTAACTAAAGTGTCACCACTGTGCATAAGGTGGTGACAAATGTGTCTTTGGTCACCACTGTGCAAGCTTAAGCTTATGCATGTGGGTGACTAGCCCTTATGAGGTGGCAAACATAGCCACCTTGTATAAATTCTCATACACTCTTTTAATCCATTTGTTTTATTTTTGGCAGCTGTAGGTTGAAGAGGAATGAAAAACTAAACCTAGAAGAGGCTACAAATAGAAAGGATAGGACGTTAGTGGCAGCATCTTTCATTCCATCCATCATTTTATCATTCACTCTTCACTCACACAAGAGACACATTCCGCTGGAACAATAAAAGAACAGAGGGAGAGGTTAGGTAGAGAGATGAAGACAAAAACAAAAGAGTTGAAGCAGGGAAAAAGAAAAAGAACATAACAGGGAGCAATCAGGTTAGAAGTAGAGCAGAGGCAAAAGACGAGAGCCAACGCCAGAGTTCTAAGCTGGCCAAGAGATCCACTGCCGGATTTCTCATATGAGGGTTTATTTTGTTTGTCATTTCTTATTTCATCTCTATTATTGTTATTGAACTCTTTTATCTTTGTCTTTTGAACTTGTATTCCTTACTAAATATTGATAGTCCATTTCGATATTCTCTGTTTTATTGCTTTGATACTTCTTTTTTATTCTTGAATATGGGATTTAAGTATTTGAGGATGATGAACCGTGCTTATGCTATAATGTGCTGAATCTTTTTTTTGAGGATTAATATAGCTATTTTAATCAACTATGCATGAATGAGTTATGATTTTGTTGTCTTATTAATTGTTGTGGTTTATAAGCTGAATGGATGTAATGATATGACCAAACCTTGCAACATTTTAGTGTTAAACGAAGGATTGAGGGAAGAAGTTTAATATGGAATGAGAAATTATATACGTTTAGGATCAAAACTAGAAATATATTAACTTAAGTGGTAATTAGTGGTTGGGTTTTCATAATTAATTCGGATGATAACTTACTGAATACAAAAATTAAATTAGTTCATTATTCGAGTTAATTTAGAACCTAACTATTAATTTTACTAAGACAAACATCCAATGATTTCCCTTAATCATACATAGGATATTAAATTAATTCTCAAAAGTCTTCCATTTCGATTAATCTATTTGTCCTTGTTTTCGGTTGAATCATTTTACTTTTTATTCTAATTTAGTGATTTTCTTTTAAAGACTTCACCCAACAATCAGATAGAATGTTTAGGATTGCATCTATTTTTATTTTTTATTCACGATTAATTTAAGTTGACCAATTTCACCTCTATGGGAGATGACCCTGGGTAATCACTACAACTACCTCGTATATTTGCGAGTAGGATAGCTTAGATCTTTTTAGAACTTTTTAGGCATAACAAGGTGTGGGTCGTATTTGATTTTCAGGGGGTGTAGATATTGACATGGTAGATGATGTGTAGGTAGCTCGGATGAGAGACACGGAAGGATACTAATGGGAGACAGATTCAGAGGAAGGACAATCTAAAAGAGATTAAAGGGAAGTGAAAGGAAAAATGAGAGGAAGGACAATCTAAAAGAGATTAAAGGGAAGTGAAACGGAAAATGGACTCAACAAACTTGACATGATGTGATGTATAAATATGTTAGGAGGTCGATACAAGACAGAGAAAGGCACTTTGAATAGCAGAGTAACCAAGAATGACATAAAGGGAACAACAAGGGGCAAGTTTGTAGGATGAGTATGGTCGTAGCCATAGATAATAAAGGCAATCAAAATTACGAAGTTTTGAATAGCTTGGTAAAGTGCCAAAAAGTTTGGCATATGGATAAAGAAGATTAAGTATTGGAGTGGGTTGACGATTGATGAGATAAACAAAAGCTGAAAAAGTATAGGACCAATAGGATAAGGGCATGGATACATGAGAAAGTAGAGAAAGACATGTTTCAACAATGTGACCATGACGACGTTCTAAGTATCCATTGTGTTTTGGTATGCGAGGAGTAGAAGTGAGATGAGAGATGCCATAATAAGCAAGAAAGGAAGAGAGAACTTAGTTTTTCCCCCATTATCTGAATAAAGAGTGATAATTTTCTTATCAAAGAAGTTTTCAACAAGTAATTCAAATCGGACAAAAGTATTATGAACATGAGAATTTTGTTTGAGTAGGTAAAACCAAGTATGCTTTGTAAAGTGGTTGACAAAAATAACATAATACTTGAAATCATCAACATAAAGGACGGGAGAGGTCCACACATAAGAAAATATAATTTCTAGAGGGGAGGAAGTAACTAAAGAAGAGATTGAGAAAGGCAACTTATGGCTTTTATTGTATTGACATGAATTGTAATTGAGATTCGAATTTAAATGATTTGACAGTTCTAGGTGAAAATTAGAAACAATGTGCCTATAGATAGAAGAGGATAGATGCCCTAATCTATGATTCCAAATAGATGGAGTGGTCTTGACATTGGAGAAAGCAACTAATGGTAAGGACTTGATAGGAGAGACCGACCACTCGTCACACAACCCTTAGTTTGACCCTCCAAAAGAGTTATCCCCATGCAAAGATCCTTTACAAGAAAATAAGTGGGTAAGAATTCAATTGAACTGTTATTGGATTGGAAAAACTAAGAAACATAAATAAGATTCTTTTTCATGGTAGTAACTAAGAACATTATTTAAGGAAAAGGTGTGTGTAAGAGTGTGTAGAGATTTTGAACCAATATGAGTGATAGAGAGACCCGTGCCATCACCAATCATAATATCATCAGAACTATTATAAGGTGTATCTATGGAAAGATTGCTTAGGTTAGTAGTGACATGATGTGAAGTGCCACTGTCAAAACAACCCAGAGCACTACGTGACAGTATGACCTTGAGTACGACACCATTGATAGTGACCTAGGAAAGGTCGAGGAGAGGGATGATTGCTCTGTGTTGTGGCATTGATGTAGCCTAAAATAGATATATTCATTAGTGGGCACTAAATTTTGTGTCCACGATTTCCCGAATTGAATCAAGAATGAGCCAAATTTGTAGAGGTATAAAATGGAGAGAAGTTAGAATGATGGATATGCAACGAGATCTCCTTATTGATTAACTTTTCACGAAGTTCATTAAATGAAATTGTTGTTTTGCAGCCATTAACAACATCAATGATAGGCTTGTAATCTTCATCAAGTCCATCGAGAATTTTCTCGATGAGATCCTCATGATCCATAGGTTTACCAAGTGTTACAAGTTAGTTAATGTGGGTTTTAATAAACTAAATGTAGTCAGAGATTATTTTCGTACCTTTAGTAACTTGCTTTAGTTATTCCTTAATTTGCTTAATGTGTCCACAGGAAGGCCTAACATAAGTGTGAACAAGAACTTGCCAAGCCTTTCTTGATGCCCATGATTGAGAAATAAGAGGTATGAGAGATAGGCTGAGAGAGCCATCAAAAGTACCAAAAATGAGTTTATCTTTGCGGTGCCATGTTTAGTATTCTGGATTGGGAGTGGTAGTATTATTTGTAGTGATTGTAGCTGAGGGACATAGATGAGAGTCATTAATAAACTTGTAAAAGTCATAACCTATTAAAAGTTCTTCCATTTGGAGTTTCTAGGAGAGATAGTTGGTAGAGGTAAGTTTGATGGAGTTGTTAATATTGATAACAACAAAAGGCCTAGTGGCTTCATATGCATTAGGAATTGTAAGTTGATTGTTTTCATTGGCCATGGTACTGTTTCTGTGGTGGGTGCTTGAAGAAGAAAGAAGACAAAGATGAGAAAAAGGTTTAAAATTCCAAGGATGATGGCTTTGATACCATAAAGAAGAACTATGGCATTTTCACTTTTCATTAGGAGCATCATAGTATATATATACAAGTGTAAGCGTATTCTATAAAGGTAAAAAAAAAATTATAAGAAGTTGATTGTTATACATAAGGCAAGTAGAAAGTAAGAGTGGAAAATCTTAATTTCAGGAATTTCCTTTATCAAGAATGGAAAGACTTGATTTGAGGGATTTCCTTTATCATGTGGATTGTCGTTATCATTTAGCATCTCATTTCTCGACCTTATACACTAAAACATGTGGGCTTTAATAAAAACAAAACATTGGCATATTATTGAAATAGTTCTGACTGTTCTTCACCAAGCTTCTATACCCCGCAGATTCTAGCCTTTTTCCTTGCAAACAATAACATATCTTATCAATCATTTACCATCTTTAGTGTTTTAATTTGTCAATCCATATAAAGTTACTTCAACATCATCCTAATTATTGATCTCTCAACATTTTTTAATTTCTTTGTTACCTTTGGCTTAGGCCATACACTAAACATAAACTGGAAGCTCATTTTCAACCTTGCATCTTTCTTTTTTATTCTCTATCAAACCATATATTTTACTATTTTGGTATCAATAAAAATCAAATGTACATTTTATGACATGTAATCTTTGTTGAAAATATCTTTCCATTCAAAACTAGCCCTCCCTCTAAATTGAAAATGCATCCTAGCATTGTGTCTAAGTTTTTCTCCAAGTTCCACAACAATTCACACACATTCATATGAACTACCTATCACCTTTTCATCAACCTTATCTCCATTTTTTGTTCCTATATCTAGCTCTTCCTTACAGACCAATGAAACTTCTCCATCTAATCATGTATCAAGTCACACCCCTTTAACCTCATCCACTTCAAGTTACCATCATACAAGTGTTCTTACTTCTCTTAAAACATTAAAGTTTGTCAGCTAATCTCCATCTCAATAAGTAACTCCATTTCTTTGCCTTCTCCTCCTTATATTCCTTGCCCTCCAACGCCACCTCCAACATGTATGTTCACTCATTTTCAAAACAATATCCATAAAATAAAATAAAAACTTTTTCCCTTAACCAGCTCCACCTCTTATAAACAATCAAACTTGTTTGTTACTATTGAATTGACCATCTTTCGCCAAGCTTCCAAATAAGCTCATTAGCATATTGCCATGGATGAAGAATACTAAGATCTTCTTCATAATAATACCTAGACTCTTGTTCCTACTTAACCTGTACAAAACAAAATCAGTTATAAGTGTGTTTATCGAACAAAACAGAATCCTAATGGATATACTGCTTGTTACAAAGCACGTTTTATAGCTAAAAGATTCCAGTAAAGACTAGAAATTGATTTTACGCGAACCTTTAACTCGATTGTCAAGCTTATCATTTTTTGTTTAATTATCAATATTGCAACTTCTCATGGAACAATTTTCAAATAATTAGATGGTAATAATGCTTTCTTGTGTGAGTGTGATCTGCTTCGTCTTTCAATTTTACCCTTGGAGGTCGAATCAAAAATTGAATTCCAAGGATTGCAATATAGGGTGCAACCTCAGATCGTCTCACTTAATTGGAGCCTAATGCAATGGATCTAATCTAGCTAAATGTCATGAAATGCAGACTAAATTGGTTAGGAGGGGGTTTTGGTTCTTTGCAGTAACAAAATTGAACTAATTAAAAGAGAAGTGTGTAAAAAGTATTTTTGGATTTTTGGGAATAAGAAACTGAAAGTTAAAACAATGATCAAATGTAATAAAATCCTCTTGAAAAATGAGCTTTGGCTATCATAGTTCAAAATAAATCTTTGTGGGAGTGAAAATC
>JANVCQ010673661.1:0-15723 GCA_025531925.1 Erythroxylum plowmanianum | reverse complement strand
TTGTAATTTATTATTTTAATTAATTAATTACAATATTTTAATTAATTAATGAATTATATTTTAATTAATTATATTGTAACTAATCAATTAATTATAATATTTTAATTAATTGTAACAAGCACACCCTTATATAACAATGATACTGATTCTTCTATATTAGGAGAGGAATGAGGTATTATTCAAAAATGGGTAATCAAAATATTGATTATATAATCATAATCCCTTACCAAACTCAATTTTTCATTCCGTATTCATTTTATTTTATTTTTATACTCACCAAACAAGTACACCCTAAATGAAAAGATGAATGTAAACTAGCCCACAACGACGGTAAGAACAGCTTAATTAAAAGGAAAAATGTTGCTCTTGTGGACCATGGCCTAAAAGCCCTTGGTAAATTCCGCTTGAGGTTATCATTTTCTATGAAGAAGTAATTTGAGTTAATTCACTTCAATTTAGTATATTATCATACGAAAGACTTTTAAATTATGAAATATAAATTAGATTTCAATTGCAACTAATAATAATTTGAATTAAATCAATATTATTTTAATGATTTATTTTTATAAATGAGTATAAGACAAATTCATTAAGTGAAGATGAGGAAAATGACGATGACAAGGACTGAACATTGACAACATTTTTTTAAAATTTTTTTGAATAGGTTAATAGCTTTTCTTAATATTTTGGAACAAGATTTTCATTATATTAAAAATTTTATTTATTTTGATGAAATTTTAAAGTTATGTTTAGCAAATATTTTTATATGTAAAATATTAATTTTTGATTATCAATATTTGTTGTTTGAATATTTTATAAGAAAATATTTATATTTGTTTGCAAATAACAATATTAAAGAAAAATTGTGACAAGTAGTTTCTAGTCCATAAAATTCATACAATAATTATAAAATTAATCATTAGGGCGGTTAATTTTAATATATTATTATAAAAAGAAATATTTATTATTAAATTTTTATGTTTATATTGACAATAACCCTTGTGTCAAAAAGTTGATGATTAAGTGAAAAAATTCTTGTCACAAAAAGTATGAATAGTAGTGACCATAGTAATAGATCCATTTTTGTGACAATATTAAGTAGACATTAATTTAATTGAATTTTTATTGACAAAGGTTTTGTCACAAAAAGTAAATCATAACAAGAGAAAAATATTAGTGACCAAACTATGCTTTGTCACAATAAATAGAAAATATCAGGGACTAACATATGTTTTATCACAATTACAATTCATTCTTATTAAAATTGCTTTAGCGCCAAATTACATATGCTTTTAGTGACATAACTTAGTGATAAAAGAAATTTTGACACTATTAAAACATTAATAGTGACAATTTAATTGTGAAAGATATTAAATTGTCACAATTATCATTGTATTAGTAAAAAAATAAATCATCACAAATAATCCAAACAATAGTATCAATCAATTGTTTTATCACAAAAAATCTTATATTTGTGACGAAATAATAGTAAGTCACAAAAAATTGTCACCAAATGTATTAACTCTTGTCGTGAGTGCTTTATCTAATTGGATATTTAATTTCAATTAGGTAATTCAAGTCATGGTAGGCAGATGATGGAGAAACTCAATTCTTACTATTAAATGGTTAGAGAAACTATGGTAGTTATTTTTGGTGTTGGACCTAAGATATAAGATTAAGGGGGTTTATTTATTATTGAAATTTGAATGATGATTGAATTGAAGAACATATTGATATCATTAAACAATTTTTGTATGATTTGTTTCATAATTGTCAACTAAGATTGGTCAAAAATTAAGATCGCAGTAGTTCAAGTTCATGTTCAACGTCATTCCATAGGACTAGTGTGAATCTTGAATTTGCACACAATTAATCAAAGGAAAAAAAATGCTAGGACTTCTTATAATAAGATGAAGTTAAACAACTATTTGAGGCAGTTGTTTTGACTGAAATTGGAAATATAGAGTTTGATGTATTGCTCAAATGGAAGACATATAGAAGCTTTTCTGATTATGCAAGCTATTGCATAAGATCTCTTAGTAATTCTAATATGTACTGTTGCTTCAGAGTCTATTTTTAGTATTGGTGGTTAGATATTAGTCCTTATTGTGCTCAACTTCATCATAATACTTTGGAAACCCTTATTTATGCCCGAAGTTGATTAGATGATAAAGATATTCAAGATAAACTCCATTGTTTATGATAATTTTTTTACCTTAATAATGTTAACAATCATATATTATATTATCTTCTTTTGTCCTTTTCATTTTGAAACAGATATTGGTACAAAGACTAATCTTCCAACTAAAAATGTTTTAAAAATAATTCGATGATGAAGGTATATTTGATTGTTGATTATTAAGTGTTAAATATTCATTTAATATAATTGTTACATAATTAGGTATAATTTACATAATAATATTTCTCCATGTAGATTAAATGGTGTGAACTATTGGTGATCGTAATTATAATGATTAGCTAGCCCCTTTTCTTTACTGCATGTTTGATTTCTTTAATCTTTACTTCTAGATTTACTATCTTTTTCATTTGATTTCTTAAATTTTTTATAATTGAAGATATAAATCTTTACTTGTATGTTTTCAAGCAAGCTAACAAAGAAAACTCTATGATTTTGTCTTTGCTTGTTTACTCAATTTCAGTCTCCACTCTTTAGTTATAATTGATAATTCTTTTTAAAATTTTTTAATTTGGATAATATTAACATTATGATGCTCTTTTAGTTTGAGAATAAAATAATTTTCATATTATTATTGTGATATTTGCAGCATTGGTACATATAGAACAAGCATCATTTTATTGTTAAATATAGATAAGAGAAAATGATTAGTAAAAAAAGAGATAATAATTTAAAGCAAAATTAATTTTTAAAAATTAAATACATAGATTTTAATTGTTTTGTTGTTAAAGTAAGAAATTGTATCTAACAATATTAATTTAATAAAAATAAAATAAAGATGAACTCTTTATTAGAGATAAGATAATTTGACAAAAAATAAGTAATTTAGAAGATTCAAGATTATGTTTAAACTTTGTACTTAAGGCCAATAACATTAGGCTTTGTTAGAAAAATTATTGAGATACAAACCGCTTTTTATATAAAAGGACACATACTAAATTTTTATTTATGAAAATGAGTTTTAGGATAATAAAGTATGTTATAAATTTTTTTAAAAAATATTTTTTAATTAAAAATTGTTTGTTCTTAAATCACAAAAGGGCCTAGGGCCCTAATCCCGAGCTTGATCAAGGATCAAATTGGGCTTGAGCTTGATCGATACATTTTAGGCTGGGCTTGGGCTCTCTTGGCTTATGCTCGGGCCAACCTATTACCGTTACTAGCAATGGATAACAAAATAGGTAGTTTTCACCTTTTTTTTCGTTTATACAAATTCATGCTTGATCTTTAATCGATCACTATGATTCATTTTATGTCTAACACGTATTGTTAGAACAATTATATGATTGTATGAACTTGAATGGGGAGTTTCCAGTTTCGAGTTTTAGAGTACGAAAAACGAAGAAATTAATACATTTGCTTGTATAAATGGCATACTTATGGTTTGGAATAGTTTTGTATCAATGTTGCATGCAAAAACGAGCAAGAAAACGAGTTTCAAATGATTTTCTAGTAAAAGGTCGCTGAAATCCAACGATAATCATCACAATTTGCCCATTTTTAGTGGCAGGATGATCAAACAGCTCCTACATGGGAGCTGCTTGCCTAGGATGCGCTAAACAGCTAGCACTGGACGTTGTCCGGCGCATATGGCACACATATCTGAAGTGTGTGGGCATGTTTACACACACATGCCGTGAGGTGATAGTTGTGTTTGCTATCTGTTAGTGTGTGAGCTACACATACCATGAAGGTATCTGAGCGTTTAAGGTACGTCCAACGAGCGTAGATGCGTGAATGGCGTATACAGTGGCCTATGTGAGGCTAGCATGTGCAGTAAACACGTCCTTTAGCCATACACGTCTATAGAACGAAAAGAGCCTCAAATTTTTTAGAATTCATAAAACGGTCCCTTATTTTAGCTCTTGTGAATTCATAAAGTGAGTTCTTTTTTTTGTGCAGATTTTTTACATTGATAACAAATAAGGTATAACTCTAAAAAAGTGTAAATAAGGTTAAAAGAGTTATAATTGAGTGAATTTTTATACAATTGACTTGAAATAAAATAGATACATGCTTTGTTATCTTATATGGTTCATTTATCATTTTGTACTATATGATTATCACTTTGTTAGGATTTTCTTTAAGATTTATTCTCAGATAAAATTGGTGGATAGTGTTTTTAGCATTAATATATGACAATAAGATTATGCACGACAATTTTACATTAATAAGTGATAAGTTGTGACATATTTATGCCTATAAGGTGAATATAAGGATAAAATATAGTGTATGTATACTTTTTGATCAATTTGGATACTAATGAGAATGTAGTCACCATAGTGGCCTTTTAAGTTAATATTCGAACTATTTTTCTTACATGTTGGGGGATGTTTCTAGTCTTATGTTTAGTTATCTTGCCCACAAGTGTTGATCTTATATGAGATTTTAAGATGTGCTTAAAGACATTAGGTAGGAGATAACCATTGCTTGAGTTATATATTCACCCATAGGAGGTAAAATCATAAGACTTGATGATGTATACATTGATCACTTTTATATGGAGCTCTTATCTATATGTAGTATGTATTAAACTCACAAGTGTTCCATGATATATATACGATAAGATGATCATTACATATACTGTTTTATTACTAAGAATATCACTATTAACCTTCATTTGTGTTGACGATTCATATTATTTACTTTGTAGTTACCTTCTCAGTAAACAAAAACAATGTCACCATTGAGCAAGAGGAGAGAGGGAGTATATAATTAGGATGATCTACCTCTAATATAAGATATTTAATATTTTCATTCCTGATGTTTGTATTGTTCACTAAGCTCTGAATGCTCTTCCATCATAGTTTGATATTTTAGTTACAACATACAACTCCCAAGATGAAGCTTGGGATATAAATTCATTGATTACCTATTGTGTTGCTGAGGAAGAGTTGAAAATATAAGTCAAATAGCATTAATAGTAACCAAGGGGAAGGCGAAGTTAAAGCCCCAAAAGTTTAAAGGTAAGAAACTTAAATTTCCTCCATATAAAGATATTAGTTAATCTAGTAAAATTAGGGGTCTTTTGGACTTCCCAAAAAGTGTGAGTATATGATGTTTCTTCTGTAAAAAGAAGGGACATAAGAAGTTGGAGTGCTAGAAATAAAAAACGTAGAAAGAAAGGAAAGAATTATCAGGTAACTTTCTGTTTTATATGATACATGAATATAATATTGTTATAGTCATGTCAAGTTCTTGCTAGCTAGACAGTGGAGCTTTTAATCATGTTGCTTCCACAATATAGGGATTCATACAAAATAGAAAGTCAAATAGGGAAGAGGAAAAACTGATGGTGGGGAATAATGAAGAAGTAGATGTAGTCTCAGTAGGAGATGTCTATTTGAGCTTATATATGGGGTTCAAACTTGTATTATATGACACTTTTTTGAGAAATTAAAAATTTTCATTAAAAGCAGATAAGTTTACATTAGGAAGTGTCTTTCTCACGTGCAAAAGAACCACTTAATACATAGAGCACAAGAAGTTTGCAATAAAAGATGACGTTCAACCAAAATACCTAACATTAGTTAATTAGGGCAAAATGAACCACGTCTTTCTTAAGTCTTCGAGTTTTTACTCGATTAAGTCGAGCGATTGACGATGCTCTAATGCTCTGGAGGCGATGTTTGCAGTGGCTCTAAGGAACATCCTCTTCTTCGTGCTACGCTCAATCGGCTATTCTTCTCAGGTAATCAACTCTATCTTAGTCATCTTTTAAAGATTAGGCTTTTTATTTTTCTCTAAGAGTTTGCTTCATTTCCGGAGGTGGGGGAGAACTCTTTTAGGCGTAGATCTTTGGTTATAGTCAAATGAGAGAGATCATGACTCAGTTAGTATTGATTCCTGTTTCATAAACTACTCTACTCCTTCTTCAAACGATCTCTTTTGTCAAAACTAGTATGGCTAATCTGAAATCACTCGTCTTGAGCTGCTTCCTTAACAATTTACAGGGACTTCAGCTTCTACCCTGAAATAAGAGAACAGGGAGGATGACACATCCCTAAACAAGTATGCGATTTAATGCTTTCATGCTCTTCCTTTCTTTTCCTTGAGAAGAACTCCACTTGTTTAAACATTGTACGAACAATAATCCATTGATGATGAATAAAAGCAATGTTCTTCATGCTGTGTTCAACCCTAAAAAAGGGAAATAATGTCTACGCAATTTCTCAATTTCCTTAGAACTACATAGAATCATCTGCTTGTAAATCTTGGGTTCATTTGTGAATAGTAGTTGTGTTTAGTTTCTGCATAGTAGATTGAGTAGCTACTTCTTTGAAACTGAAATAGATATTGTTATATTCTCCATACATAAGCCATTATCCTACTATAGTATAGGTTTAACTAATTGATAATCATTTGCTCCCTTATGCTAGTAGTAATGAGATCTATAAGAGAGGTTATTAAAGTAGATTAGTCTTTGAACATTATGCTATTCCTCTCTTTCCAAATCACTTGGAAACATGTAGCCACCGATAGTAGAATTATAACCTTATCATATTTTGAAATGTTCTATTTAGGAAGCTCTTACATGATATCTGTGAGTCTGCCATAGTTAAAATCAAGGGCACACAGAGTAAATTTTTTCCCCATATTCCTCTGGAGAAGCCATATTAAAAAAAGAGGTGGTCTCTGGATTCATCCAGTAGATTGTATAGGATACATAGTTTAGAGGTTAGGAATTTCAATCTATCCATAATACCTGGTCTGTCCCACATTGCCAGCTATAACAGAAAACTTACATCAAGTCTAAGGGCCTTATCCCATATCAAAGCATCTCACCCTACTATATTTTCTAGCCTTTCCCTCATCTTTCTGACTTCCTTTACAGCAATCACAGAAATAGGGATACCCTTCCATAAATAATTATCTCTCTCCCTATGACTTCTGAATTGAGGAATGTGTAGAACTGTAGTCTCATCTGAGGATAGAGTCCAATTTCCATTTCTTATTATTTCTTGGAGCTTAGTATCCTTAAGGAATCAATTTAAAAGGGCATTTGCCATCTGGTTTAGTATTAAAGGACAATTTTCTGACCAGTTATCATACTATAAGGAAAATCTATCTCCTGCCCTTATCTGGCAAGTAATGTGTTGGTAGATCTCGTTCCTCATTCTAAGAATTTGGTAAAAAGCTAGGTGTAACTAACTTTGGTTTTTAGAGCCCAAAAACTTCTTCCTTTTGGTATTAAGAATAAATCCATTTGGTCCACATTGATTCTTTATCATTAAGGATTCTCCAAATCCTCTTTAACATAAGAAATCTATTTTTAGTAGAAATTGACTCTAGTCCTAACCCACCTTCATCTCCAACTTACTTTGGCTATTTCTTTCTCTTCATTCCTTTTCCTTATAGAAACTATTTCATCATTTTTTCTACTATTTCAGTTAGCCCTTTTGAAAGGAAAAGGTATGAACACCAATAATTGTTCATAGGCAAGATAACTGATTTCAGTCACTGAAATTTCCCTCCATAAGAAAGTGCTTTTTTAATCCATGACCCTAAATTTTTTGAATCTTTTCTATCAAAGGAATACATTCCCAGAATCTAAGCCTCATAAATGAGATAGGAATCCCCAAGTAATGTAGAGGAGGAGCTTTAGTTTCCATACCTGTAGCTTGAGCTAAAACATTTGAGAGGTGAGAAGCACTTTTGGAGAGTATGATAAAGCTCTTGTGAAGATTGACACATAATCCTAACATCTACTTAAATTGTTTGAGCGTTTTCATTAGAAGAGAGACTGATTGCACATTTGCCTTGCTTAGGAGAATAAGATCATTTGTAAAACATAAACTGGTTAGAGAAATTTCCTTACATTTAGAGTGATATCTAAATTTAGGATCAGTTGAAACGTTGTGTTTGAGTAGCTGAATGAGGACTTCTATACAGATTAGGAATAGGCAGGGGGAAAGGGATCCCCTTGCCTAAGACCTTTTCTTTCCTTTGAATATTCCCATGGGGCACCCATTAATCATTATCCCATAGGAAGCAGTAGATATGCATTGTTGGATCTACCTGATGAATGTTAAGGGAAAATTCATTATCTCCAATGTTTTTAGCATAAATCCTCAGTTCACACTATCAAAAGCTTTCTATAGATCAACTTTTATAATGCCATTTTGGGGACTTCTCCTACGGTTATACCCTTTTAAGAGCTCCTAAACAATCATAATATTGTCACTTATATCTCTGCTTGTCATAAAAGACCCTGATTCTCACTGATGAGAAATTTCTGGAGCTCATTCAATCTATTTGCCAAAATCTTAACAATGATCTTATAAAGGAAGTTTGTACATGATATAGGTCTATAGTCATTCCATATCTCTGGCCTGGAGTTTTTAGGGACCAGACGTAGGAAGGTCTTGTTTATTTCTTTTAGTAAAATCCCTTTTAGGAAGAACTCTTGCACTGCCTCCTTAACTAACCCCCCAAAAAATTCCAAGTTTTCTAATAGAAAAAGCCATTCAATCCATCTGGACCTGGAGCTTTAGATCCATTCATGCTATAGACAACCTTATCTATTTCCTGACCTGTAATAGGTCTTATTAAACCATAACATTCATAATCAGGAATCTTAGTGGTTATAAACTGACTAAGGTCATAATCCAACTTAGATGGAAGAGATTCTGATCTAAATAAATTACTATAGAAATTCATAGCTTCCTTAGTTAAGTCATCTTGTCCAAAAACCTCCACTCCATCTTCTGCTTTAATGGAGGTAATTCTGTTAGTATTCTTTCGAGCTAACATAAAATTAAAGAAGAACTTTATACATCTATCTCCCTCTTTTAACCAATTTATTCTAGCTCTTTGCTTCAGTAAAGAGTGTTGATTGTCCACGACTTCCAAATAGTTTTTAAGAGCTTCCTTCTCTGCTGTAGCGAGAGTTCCATCCAAGGAGTTTTCTGTCAATGTTTTTTGAATAAAAAAGTTTATCAATAGATATTTCAACCTCCTTTGTAAAATTTAGACCTCTCTTACCATTTAGAATCTTTAGCTTTTGTTTCATAGCCTTGAGCTTTTGGATACAAATGTACTGCTTAGTCCTATAACATCCATGCTCCAATCCCTTCTATATTGCTTCTTGAAAAACCCTCCATGTTAACAAAAAAATTGTTAAATATGAAAGGATGATGGACTCTGGAGGAGGTGAACAAGTTAACTATCTTTATAGGAGTGTGATCTTAGATACTAAGGTCTAGGAATTTTGCTGAACTTCTTGAGAAAGAATGCAACCATTCAAATTTAATAAAACTCTATATAGTTTTTTTTTCCTGATGTGCCAACTAGAACTTTGTTTATTTGTCTAAGTAAACTTATGACCTTCAGCTTTTAGATCAATAAGTTCCACTTCCTGCATACAATCAAACATAATAGGGGAGTAGTTGAGTAGGTTACAATTACCTTCAGCCTCTGATCTGTACAAATTAGTGTTAAAATCCCCACATACAATACAAAGGGAATTTACTGAATCCTTGATCCTTTTTAAGTAATTCCATAGGTCAATTCTTTGGAACATAATGTTGAATCCATAGACAAAAGTAGCTAAAACCCAAGAATTTTTCATTTTGAAATAAAACATAGTGTGAATATGCTGCTGACTTGATTCTAGCACTTCTAGTTTCAAAAAGTTACCATCATAAGCTATAATAATTCTTCCATAAGTATGACTTTGATGGTTTGTAATAAACTACCAGTTACTACCTAGATAACCCAATTTATTTTAATTTTCTTCTCTAATTTTTAGTCTCCATCATATAAAAACCCATGGCTTTTCCCTTAGCACAAAATCCTTTAAAGCATTAAGCTTTGAAGGAGTATTTATTTAACACACATTCCATAAAATCAAAGTCATAATTAATTTGCTTTACTTTTAGAGCTTTTCCTATTGCTCCTACTACTTTTCTAAGAGATGACCAACTCAAACTACTCCTCTTGATTATTTCCATTTAGCACATCAACCTTTGATAGACTTTGTTCATTTGGTTTAACCACCAAAAATCCTTCATTTTGATTAGTACCAATAGATTGCAGATCATTTCCTTCTTTATTCATAGTAGACTTGTAGAAATCTTCTGAAGGATTATGTAGAATTTCATTGAGCTAAACAAAAACTGTATTTGTTTCCTTTGGAATGCCCTTCCTTATTTTAGGGGAGTCATTTACTATCTGAACCATATCTTGATTTTCTTCTACTTATTCTATCTCCTCCATCTCCTTAATATCTTCAGTCTCATTTTTTTTCTATTCTCACCACTTCCCAGTAATCACCTTTGATGAAGAGCTTTCCCGTCGGTTTCCATTCTTTGCCTTGAGCTCTAAGAGATGGTTTCCATTGATAAGTCACCAGGACTTTATCTTCTCTTAGAGAGTTTTAATTCACCAATCTTAGGATAGAAATACTATCCTTCATTTCTTTAGCCATATCCATACTCACACATAATTGAGCAAAACTAACTCTTTTCCTCAATGCAATATTTTCATCCATGCAGATCAGTTTCCCCAAAAAGCTTACAAGCATACTCAACCCCTTTGTAGTCCAATACTCTAAGGGGATATTGTGAATGTTCACCCATAGGGAAATGTTCTTTGTTCTAATTTTTTCAAACTCCATACCTGGATGCCAATTTTGGAGAAATAAAGGAAGTTGAAAGGCCCTCTTCTATTACTTGTTGAGCTTCTGATTTAGAAGAAGAGGTAAAAATTATGTTGTCTTCTTTGGTTAGCATTATCTCCATTAGCCCTCTTCTTTTCCAATTCCTCACAGCCCATGCATGTATAACTAGAAATGTAGGCCTTTTTCCATGAAGAATTCAACAAGAGTAGCTTCCCATGTCTTAAATCCTTGCTGTAAAACTTCTAAACTAAAAGCCACACTAGTTTACCATTCATCTTTACAAGAGGGCTGGAAACCAAACAGGAGTTTGAGTTATCTCCATCCACCTGTTTCTATGTTTTCCTAATTCCTTTAGCATTGTCTACTATAGTAGGGATAGATTCCTTAGGAAGAGGAGCTACTATAGCAAAGGTAGGGGTAGTTGTAGAAAAAGATGGGGAAGAGGGGAGAGGTGCAACGCGTTTAAGAGGGGAAGGACGAGTAGATTTAGAATTAGGGTTTGATGGGATGTTTTGTTAGATGGTTGATAGCAGGGTTGGAAATATGTGTCTATGTTTGGGAACTAATTTTCTGGTTGTTTGAGGTTTGCAGGTTTGGCAAGAGCAAGAAATATCGTAACGCCGAATTTTCTGAGCACTTTCGTGTTGTTCTGTATTTAGAGATACTACTGTATATTGATATATTTATGATTGTATATAAGTTCAAAGATGTATCTGAATCCTTTTGGTATGTATGCTAGTGATATAAAATGTTATATGCCCTTACATGAGCTTAGAGTTCATCAGTATGTGAAATCTTGAAGATTTCTGACTTGTCAAATTCTAAGAGTGTAAAACCGAGTCCATTGGATGGATATGACCATGCTGGTTAAATTAAATTTGTTCTAATGCCTTAGAGGTGATTAGACATGATATATAGACTTATTGGACACTTAGAAAGCTTAATTGGAAAAGTTGATGTATATAAGGGCTTAATTGCAAAATTTTTAAAAGTTAAAGGATTTAATTGTATTTTTCAATTCTTGGAGGACCAATTTGTAATTTTATAAATTTAAGGGGTTTATTTATAATTTTCAAAAATCCAAGGACCAAAATGAAAATAAAAGTTTTGGTCATTCTCAAATTTTGGGCTTAGTTGCAAATTTAAAATAAAAAACAAAGGCCAATATTCTTAAGACAAAAAATTCATTGTTACGTTTTCACATCAAAGTGAAATTTTCCTATCAAAGTGAACTAAACCACTTCCTTTTTTGCCTTTCATTTCAATTTTATGCCTATTGAAAAGTTTGGAGGGTATAATGGTAATTTCATATAACCTAAGGGTAAGAAGGTAATTTCACCATATTTTGGTCAAAGAAGAGTCAAATTTCTGGACTCTTCTTATGTGTGACCGTTCACTTCATTTTTAAGACTTAAACCATCTTGTTTTAAATTAAAAGAAAGGAGAAGAAAGGAGAAGAAAAGACAAAAGAGGAGGAGAAGAGGAAGCTTCGGCCATCACTTAATCTACACCAAATTTTTGATTCTTCAACCCAAACCAAGGTGTTCTAAGATAATTTGGGGTTAAGGAACTCAAATCTATCATTATATTTCAGAAATTCTCAAAGGATTTGAAGATATCACTAAAGAAAAGTATAGGTAAATTTTGTCTCATCTCTCTCTACATTCTGATTTTGAGTTTGGTGTTACGATATGTTGTTTTCCATGGTTGAATATGCATGAAACAAGGTTTAGATGAATGAAATGAGTCATGGAGAACCTTCCTTAAGTCAAAACTGAAATGCCCTCTCTTTGGTGAAAGTTTGTGAATTTTTTTAATAACTTTTAGAATTGATGATTTAAATGACTTCAATGGTGTTAATTATATATGTATAATGTGAATTGATGATGAAGAATGAAGAGGATGTATGTTGGATAAGGTTGGGTCAAAATGATAGAAGAAGAAGTGGATTAATATAATGAGTTGTGTATTTGATAAATGTAGCTTAAATGAAGGGAATTGGTTTGTATGGAGTGGTGGAAAGTGTCATTGATTGGAAGTATTACTATATGACATGATAGGAGCATGAATTATTATGATATATTCTTAAAAATGTGACTTGAAAGTCACGCACATTAGGTATTTGATAAAATGCCTAAGTGAACTTGGCTTAGGATCTAAGGCTTTGTAATGGTATGCATTGGAAAATACTTTCATGTTTACTTAAAGTGAACTTGAATTGTTGCTTAGATTGATGAGTAATGACCTAATGTACTTGGATAAAGATGTGTTCCATTATGTTTTGAAATGAGTAAGTATTGGATTAAAGGCATTAAATGCCTTAAAAAATGCAAAAGAAAAGCTAATTTGAATAGTAAGGAAGTAACTATGCGAGAAGTTTAATGGTCGAATCCTGTAGTTTAAAGGGAATTATATTGTGTTTTATACATTTATGTAATGGTGTATAAATATGAAATTTATTTTTAAGTAATAAAGTTTATGATACGTCTTTTTATGTATAAAGGCTCGAGAGCCATGAATCAAGGAACTCTTAGAAAGGATTTCTGAAGGCAAGGGAGTGCACACCTTCTTTTAAGGTAATTTGAGAAAACCATATTTCTCAAAAAGGATTAGAACATCCTAAGATAAGTATGAAGACTTGGATGTGAAATTTGAACCTAGGCAACGTATGGTAGAATTGAATTTCAAATAGATGCTAATATGCTTAGGTATTTGATAAATGACATTTTTTTGAATAACTCTTTGTACTTGAAGTGCAACTAATGTTTTCATTACGTATTTTGAGAAATGATATTGCTTTTAACAAACCTGCAATTAAAACGCAATTGATAACATCTTATTTTTTGAAACTATATTTTTGAGCAACTTTGCACTTGGAGTGCAAAAGATGGCTTTTATTTCATGAAATAATATTTTAGAACTTTCATAAGTATAACTGAGTCATATAGGCTACATGTATATCTTCTCTTTTGGCTTAGAGCCATGGAAAGGTTTCATTTTATTAGTTGGACCGATAAATAAAGACATGGTGCCTTACTTGATTTTGTACTTAATTGTTGTATATGATTTTTTATGATTGGTGAGGAAACGATTGGCCAATCGTGTGCTAGGCACAACTGATTAAGCAACTACCGTATCCTTGACGCTAGTACATAAAAGTCAAGTCCCTATAACGATACCTTTCTACGGGACTTATGGGTGATTCCACACCGAAGGTCTAGACACTGACGAGGTCATCACCTAAGATCATGACGCACTTGTCGACTGTCGTTTGGACTCACCACGGATGAAAGTTGAGCCAACTCGAGAATCGGTGGGTGTGCACATTATTTTGGTCTACTAGTGATGGCACACATGATTGTTTTGGCTTTTCCTAATATTTTTTTTTGACGAGATTTGATATATACATGTGATGTTTTTCTGCTTTTGTGTATTGAAATGGGAACCTATGTTCACCGGATGAGTGAATTAATAGGCTAGGCCTATATGCTTCCTAACCAGTATATGTTGAGTCATAGGCTAGGCTTATATGTTTCTATATGTCGTATGTTCACTTTACAGGTTATCTATATCGTCTTGGTGTGTATCGAATTTTATTTGCGATATATGTTTTTCCTACTCACTGAGTACATAGTGCACTCACCCCGTCTACTTCTAACCATGCAGGTTAAGTTAGTGAGTTTGAACCTTTGTGAGGATTGTGCAGTCTTTTGACATTTTTAAGACATTACCACTCGTGGGTAGTCTCTATTTTGTACTTTTGGTGCATAGTAGCTCATGAACTGTTTTCTTTAGGTTGGTTATATGAATATGTTTTATAATTTTATAAATTTAACTTTTGATTGTTTTATCATTGTAAAAGACTTTATGCATGAACTTTGATACTATTATTGAGTTTGCTTTGAGTGGACTTTAAAGTCTTGAAGTTATGGTAAAATTTTTGGTATGAATATAGAAGTCTGTTTAAAATTGTTTGCAAGTTTTGAGATTTTTAAAATACAACTATTATGCTACCCAAATTTTTCAAAAAAAAGAGAGTCATTCAGTTAGCCTTGTATAGTCGAATTAAGGATACTATGAGTGTCCTTAGCCCCGGTATGCGACGGTTGTCAATGATCCGATGTGGTACCGGGTCGTGACAAATCTGGACAACAAACGGGTTGAACAAAGTTTTCTTTTTTTCTTTGTCTTTTTTGGATTTTGAAAGAGAGCAAGTTATTGCGGTTGTTCTGCTCTATGGGAGATATAGAACTGACTGGGGGCAGGAAGGTGGGAGTGAAGGAGGCGTTGTCAAGGTTCAAGTGGCAGAGGTTATGGTAGTCTCAGGTGACAAAGGTCATGGTCGGAGAGCAGTAAAGCCTTAGTTGACCGTTATTCCATTGATGTTGTGAAATAAAGTCCATATGACACTTTCTATATATCATTTTTTAGAAAAAATATGATTTCTATATTTTTTTGGATAAAGAGGGTTACAATTTTGTAATTAAAAATTCAGTTGTACATTAATCTTTCAATGCAAAACAAGTTAGTAAAACCTTTTTATCATATAGTTTATATGGAATGTGTGTAACTCTTAACGAGATATATGTTTCTTCATATATTAACAAACATGTTACTAGAAAGAGACCACTAATAAAGGAAAAAAATTATACATATTATCTTATAAGGATTATGCTAGCCAAAGATGAGAAATTGAAAAATGATAATTGATCGCGGCTCTGTCGATTCGACCTTAAGATCGATCCTTGGAAATCGGTCAAAAATAATAAATTCCAAGATTGCAGTATAGGTTGCAACCTCGGGTCGTCTCACTTAATCGGAACCTAATAAAATGGACCTAAGCTAGCCTATATGTCATAAAGTACAAGCGAAGTTAGTAAGGAAAGGGGGGTTTTGTTTTTTGAAA
>JANVCQ010673622.1:0-15733 GCA_025531925.1 Erythroxylum plowmanianum | reverse complement strand
AACATATTAAAATAATTGCCACAATAAGGACAACCCAATTTTCCAATTGTGCTCCATCTAGGCAACATGGAATATGTCAGAAAGTCACTAATGGTCTACATCAACGATGCTCTTAACACAAAATTCTATTTCAGAGACACATCATATGTCTGAACACCATATTCTCAAAGATGCTACAATTTAGATATCAATGGTTGTAAGAATACATCAATTTCATGCTTTGGATTTGCAAGCCCTGACATATCACTGTCAAGAACATATATTCCTCTTTCATACACATCCTTAGAGGCAAATTATAAGGAGTAATTATGATTGGCTAGGATGAATATTGCTGGTCGGATTGATTAAAAAGTTAGAATCCATCCATCGACAATCCCAACCTAACATTTCGACTTTCAGCTGCAAACTCAAGATGGGTGTCACTGAAATGTTTTCATGCCAGTGCATCTAATGGATGACTCATAATTCCATCTTCCTGTTCATGTTCATCATGCCATCTCATGTGAAATGCAGTAACATGAAAAGCATACAGTCTTTGAAGTCTTGGAATTAGTAGGAAATAATACATCTGCTTCTAGGATACTAATTTCTATTTCATAGAATGCTTTCTAGGCTTGCACCTAGATTGACCACAAAATTTGCACTCTTGTAATTCCACATCATCTCCCCAATACAACATACATCCCAATTTGCAACAATCAATCTTTTCAATAGGCAATCCAAGACCCCTAATAAGTTTCTTCATATCGTAGAAACTATTAACCATTGTATGATTAGGAGGGAATGATTCATTATACCGCTCAAGAATTTTATCAAAACTACGGTTCGAAATATGCCCTTCAGACTTTATGTTCAATATTTGAGCAATTGAAGAGGGTCATTGTCTCACAATTTGGTCATAATTATTAGTCAGTTGATTGTAGTAAGTCAAAAAACTATTTTGCTTGTGGGTTAGGTTCTTCTTCAAGATTTTTCCTATTTTCCTCAAAGGTATAACTGGATGCATCATAGACCATTTGCATGTATGTATTTTCAGTTCCATCCACATAATTTTTTCTAAATCCAATCCCCTTTCAAACTCATTTAAGTTCACAGACGATTGTGCTTGATTACCCCTTGAGTTGCTACAAATCAACGATTCCCCATATTGTGTCCACTTAAAATAATCGGGGACAAATCCTTTTCTCAACAAATGCCCATTAACTTAATCAATAGGAAGGAAACATTTATGTTTGTACTTTTTACATGGACATCTGATCTTTAGCCCATCCATATATGCAGGTTGAGAACATGCATAATGAATAAAAGCTTCAACTCCCTCTACAAATTCAAGATTAATGAAAGCATTAGGTGTTAATCATCTATACATCCAAGATTTATCCCAGAAACTCATTTATAGAAAATTGTTAATTTAAAATAGTGATTCCATAGTTAGTATCATTAATGTTAGCCAAAGATTACAAAACATCTAAGATAAGACTTGTGAATCAACAAAACAAGTTCTCATTCTGACTCTTACACTACTGGTATTTTTCATCGATAAGCCTCACGAGAGCTCCATCACAGTTTATGGGTTAATGTTTATGGGTTGAAATCTAAAATGTTTTTAAACTAAAGATCTAACATATATGTTTGTAATCATATATGTCATAAGAGAATTAATATTAAAATTTTGCTATTTAATGGATATTAAATATGTACTAGTGCCAAATATAATAAGTATTCATAAAAAATGAATACTTATTTTAATAAAATAGTTTAACATATACAATTTAATAAAAAAGCTATGTACAAATTCTCACATGAAAAGTAAACAGAACATAATCATTTAAGAAGGCGTCAATGAAATAACGAATTGACATATTTAAGATAATTGGAACAATAATATAAGTCAAACTCATCCTATATTAACTTATAGATAAACAGAAGTTCATACCACAGATAAGCTTCAGTTCGTACAAGCCAAATTAAATCAGTCATGTAATATATTCAGATGGGAAGTTCAAACCCCAATCAAAAAACCCAAATTAAACCAAGTTCAAAAAAATGTAGTAAAAAACAAATTCACGAACCTCAACCGACGCACAAAAGGATATGATGGAGCTAGAATGAAAATTATACAAATTAATACAAATTCGATTAAAATGTTAGCAAATTCATTGTTGACATTGTAAAAAATATAACGCCACTGAATGTCATTTGAATACCTACTAAAGCTTCTCTTCAATGTCCTTTGAAATTGAAATATTGCCAACAAATGTGTTCTTACAATGAAGAACAAAACTATTCACAGCTTAGAAAGTGGAATATATTAAAACAATCATATAAAATGAACATGTTAGGATCAATGGTGAGTAATATTGATTAGTAAATGTCTAATTAGAAGACTTAGACAATTAGGATCCACAAGCTCAAGCATTGCATCATTAAAACCACAAAGAGAAAAGACTAAGACAATGAATATTCACCTTTATTATGTAATTAGAATTTTTAATATTATAATTATTTACATTTCTACAAACAAATAAAGGATATTAATAAAAATTAGAAAAGTTAGCAAGTACATAGAGGACAATAATCATGACTTAGACACTTTAAAGCATGAGAATGTAGAGTTGCATGAAGGTAGTCGATTCTCTCAAGGACTCATTTTCTAAGTTTAGTAAAGGAAGTGAGAAACTACAAAATAGGTTACAAGCTCAAAAGAGTTCTAGTAATAGGTATAGAATCAAATATAGTCATGAGAATGCTTACAACACTTAAGACTACTTTTATCAAAGGAAAGCATTTGTACTGAAGAATCAATGCCTAGGATGAAAAATCAACATGGAGCATCCATATCTATGCACACACATGACACATCCACTAAGGCTCACGTTAAGAGCAAACCTTATGCTTTCGTAGGACATTCACAATCTAGACCAATATTTTATCACTCTCAATGAATATGCATAACTTATCTACCAATATAGAGGATAACATGCAATCGCACTCATATCACATTGGCTTACACCAAGCATAATTATATGACGCATTTTCACACTCCACACTAGCATCATTGCAATGAAAGAAACATATGTATATGTATATGTATATTGAAGAGAGCACTTACATCCAATTATTTAAAGAGAGCATCCAATCACTTACACAAACCAAAAGTTTCCATGGCTCATATTAATTTTAATGAATAAGGAATGCATGCTTACATTAAAGTTATATTGTTCATTGTCTTACAATTAAATCATATGGCATAGTATGTTACTTTTATGGTAAATATGGGCATATTGACAAATTTTGCTTCTCAAAACAAAGAGTAATTAATAAACTCTCAAGCAAGTGGGTTAAAAAGAAGAAGGAGACTAATAACAAAAGAACTAAGCTATTTAGGTATCTAAAACACATTAATTGGGTTATTTTATAGGTATTTAAAAAAAGAGGAACAAATGGTACATAGATGGTAGACACTCAAGGTATATGAATGCTTGTGGTCCTAAGTTTCAACTCTAAGAGGCAAAGATGGAGAATTCGTCACTTTTGGAGATAATGCCAAGTGTAAGATAATTCGCATTGATAAAATTGGTAAGAAAGATCATAAAATTACTGATAATGTACTTTAAGTTGATGGATTAAAGTATAACTTGTTAAATGTGAGCCTAATACGTGATAAAGGGTAAAATTATATTTTAAAGGGATATCACGCCTTACATTTTTTAGGAAAAAGAGAAGGAAACATAAAAGCAATTGATGTTGATGATTTTTGTAACCAAGATATGAAGTGTCTAATGTTTATTAGAGAAAACACATGGATTTGGAATAGGAGACTTAGGAATGCAAGTATAGGCCTCATTTCTAACCTCATCTCCAAACAACATGTAAATAGGCTTATAGAGGCCAAATTTCAAAAAGACTTGTATTCGTTGTCAAATGAGAAAACAAACCAAAATCTTATTCAAAAGTAAAAAGTTGGTAACTCCCACTAGACTTTTACAATTACTTTATATGGTTTTATTTACAGCAACTAAGGTTGCTCGTTTAGGTGGTTAATTTTTTGATTTCATCATAATTGATAATTTTAGTGCATTTACTTTGGTCTTATGCTTAGGAAACAAAGATGAAGGTTATAGGTCATTTGTCAAATTTATCAAAAATGTACAAAATGAAAATAAACATTTTGTTGCTTTTATTAGGGTTGACTATAGTAGGGAATTTAAAAAATTAATGGTTTGAAAACTTTATGAGGATTTAATAGGGCATTTAATAGGAAGAAATTACAATTGAAGAATCTATATATGTCTTTTCTATGATTATAACCCTCTAATTTCTAAAAAAGATTTTGAAGAGAAGAGATAGGTATATATAAAGATCTAAAGTCATTAGTCTTTCTTGGAATTAAAAGTGATCACCAACAAATCAATCATTAATATTTGTTGAACTAAATGAGGGAAACAAAAAGGATGAGGAACTCCCACAAGATTGGAAATTGAAAGAAAAGTCATCCTCCAAATCAAAATTTAGATGATGTTTAATAAAGGGTAATCACTAGACCTCAACTTAAAGAATTTTGTCATATTACCTTAATTTATTAAATTGAATCTAAGACAATAAAAGAGGACCTTAATGATGAAAGTTAGGTTTTTGCTATAAATGAGGAGTTTAATCAATTTGAGGGGAATAAAGTGTAGACTTTAGTACCTAGACCGAACTAAGTGTATTTCTTTTATAAAACGGATTCTATAAAGGCAAGGTTGACACTACACTTTTTATTAAAATGTACAAGCATGATATCGTAATTGTTCAAATTTAAGTTAATGATGTCATTATTTATGATATTAATGACAATATATGTAATAATTTCCTAACTTTATGATTAGGAAGTTTAAGATGAGCATGATAGGAGAACTAACTTCTTTCTTGGACTCCAAATCAAGATAATGAAGGAAGGTATCTTTATAAATGAAGAAAATTACACTAAAGAACTACTTAAGGAATTCAAAATGGACCAAACCAAACCAAACTATTAAGGACACCTATTAGGAAGAATTAACCAAGTTCATCTTCTTACTAATACAATTTTTCAAACAAGAGGTATTTGAACAAACACCTAATATGCATCAAACAATCATCCCAACATCACATAAAAATTTCAAAACTCAACCTTCTAACACTAACATTTCAACCTTAATCCTTGTTATCCATTGACAAGTTACTAAAACATATGAAACAATTCAAATAAACAAAACAAATTTAATTAACACAAAACTCAAATGGTTTGCAATATACCTCACATAAATGCAACAATGGTGAGTTTCTCTGACTCCTCTTCTGACACCGACGACAACGCCAATGACAGACCAAAAAGTGGGGGGAGAACTTTTAGGAAAAGATGGCGCAGGAGGGAAGAGGAGAAAAAGGAAGCAGACCCGACGGTGGGGGGAAGGCTCTCGGGTTTGTTTTAAGCTAAACAAAATAACATCATATGGTGTTAAACATTGGACTGCAGTCAAGTAGATACTTAGGAATCTTCGAGAGTCATCCAAAATATGCTTATGTTTTGGAAGAGTAGAACCTGTGTTAATTAGTTACACAGATGCAGATATGGCTGGAGATGTTAACTCGAGAAAGTCTACATCAGGTTACTTGATTACTTTTGCAGGGGGAGTTGTGGCATGGCAATCAAAGTTACAAAAGTGTGTTACACTTTCTACAACTGGAGCGAAATTTATTGCAGCAATAGAAGCCTGTAAGGAGTTGCTATGGATGAAGAAGTTCTTTAACCAACTTAGTATTAGGCAGGAATAGTATCAGCTATTTTGTGATAGTCAAAGCGTTATTCATCTTGGTAAGGATGCCTTCTTTCACTCAAGATCAAAACATATTGATGTGAGATATCACTAGATCAGAGATGTAATGGAGACGAAACAATTATAGATAGAAAAGATCCATACTGATGAAAATGGATTAGACATGTTAGCCAAGATTCAACCAAAAGGCAAGTTCGAGTACTGTCACTCAGTAGCAGGCATGATAGAGCCCTCCAAGTAATCGGGTAGGGGAGATTTATTGGATGTGGGTCTCTTACATAGAGGGACTGCATTTGTTAAAAATAAAAGGATTGCAAGTTGTATTTGTTGACAACAGAAAAACAAAAGCGATTGGCTATAGGGCATAAAATATTATAAATGAACAATAACTTCTTTGGTATAAGAAAAACTACAAGAATGACAACTATTAAGGAAATAGGTGGAATGGATGTATTATGCAGTGACAAAACTGACACTTTGAATCTTAAAAAATTGACAATGGATAAATCTTTGATAGAGGTACTGGTTCGAACTTTGTTTTACTTGGTTTCAGTAGAGTATGTTAGTGAATTTGCTAGAACTATATCCTTGCTTACCTTGCATTTGAACTAACCTTTTTCATTCCAGGATTTTGCTAATGGTGTGAATAAGGGCATGGTTGTATTTATGGCTCCAAGAGTTTCAAGAGAACCAAGATGCTATTGATGTAACAATGTTGGCCGATCCAAAGGAGGTAGTCTTATAATTCTCATTCTTTTATGGTTTCATTGGAAGTACTTGTATGTTTGATATGTAATCTGCTTATTGTGTTTCGGTTCAATTAAGTTCATTATGTCATTAATATTGCAAGGCACGAGATGGAATAACAAAAATCTGCTTTCTTCGTTTCAACACCACTAATAAGAGGACAGCACTTACATATCTTGACAAAAGTGGAAAGATGCACAGAGTGAGCAAAGGAGCTCCCAAGCAAGTAAATATTAATGACCTTCACTTCCTTTCAAACATTATGGTCACATTGCATACCAAAGAATAAATGTTTTGTCTACTCGATATTCTATAATCATGCAAATTCTCAATCTAGCATGGAATAAAGTAGATATTGCAAAGAAGGTGCACTCTATCATGAATAAGTTTGCTGATCATGGGCTTTAATCGCTTGGAGTTTCTTGACAGGTATGATCTTTCAATTTAATTGGGCTATTTTCTTGAATTTCATTCTTTAGTGGACTTGAATTATGAAAAATGCTTTTTGCAGGAAGTTCTTGATGGCTCAAAAGACAGTCTTGGTGGACTTTAGGAGTTCGTTGGTCTCCTCCCTCTCTTTGATCCACCATGCAATGACAGTGCTGAAACTATTAGAAGAGTTCTAGATCTTGGTGTCGATGTCAAAATGATTACAAGTGAACAACTTGCAATTGGAAAGGAAACAGGAAGAAGGCTTGGAATGGGAACAAACATGTAGCCTTCATCCTCTTTGTTGGGAGAAAATAAGAACATAGAAGTGGGAGTTTTGCTAGTTGATGATCTTATTGAAAAGGCTGATGGGTTGACTGGGGCTTTCCTAGGTAATTTATGATCATTAACTGTTTTAAGTCAAAGAATCTATTTCTTATCATCCCACTGTGTTTAATCTTTTATTTTCATTGTAGAGCACAAATATGAGATTGTGAAGCAATTGCAAGCTAGAAAGCATATAATTGGAGTGACTGAAGATGGAGTTAATGATACACCTGCATTGAAGATTGCAAATATTCGAATTGCTGTGGCATATTCAACAGATGTTGTTCGCGGTGCTTCTGATAAAGTCTTAACAGAACCTAGATTTAGTGTGATCATTAGTGCTATGTTAACCAGCCATGCTATCTTTCAAAGAATGAAGAACTACATAGTAAGATGTTCTTAATTAACTGAAGGGTTTAACAAGAATTAAAGTTAAAAGTTGGTAATAAAAACCTATGACTAAAATCCTTATTCCAAATCTATTTTTGTCCTCTCTAGATATATGCAGTTTCTATCACCATACGTATTGTGATATGTTTTTCCATTTACAATTTTTGTAGTTTAATCTCTGGTTTGGATCCTTAGTTGTGCAATTTTCCATAGATTCTCACTAGCAAGCAAATATTTGTATGATAGATGGGATTCATTTTGCTCAATGTGTGTTGGAAGTTTGATTTCCATCCCTTCATGGTTCTCATTATAGCCATTCTTAATGATGGTGAGTGTTTTATTTGTTCAGACATTGTTAATATGCCTTCCTTATTTAACTTCTTCTAAATATGTCTTCGGGTACTATCATGACAATATCCAAAGACAGGTTAGGCCATCACCAATACCAAACTGTTGGAAACTCAGTGAAATCTTTGCAACTAGAATTGTGATAGTGGGTCCATCACCAAATTCTTTTGTTTCAACCTTGCCATTGTTGGATGTGGGTCCATCACATGGAGGGACATCATTTGTAACTTGCAAATTCAATAAATGCAGCACTGAATTTGGTGTTGCATTTGTTGAAACAAAAGAATTTGCAAGTTGCATTTGTTGACAACAAAAAAGAAAAGACAACTACATTTATTGAATTTGCAACTACCTCACGCGGTGGAGTGCCTATATAAGGCACTCCCTGCTTCAAACAACATTTGTTGAAAACAGAAGAAAACCAGATCAAAGCAACGCTCTAACATTAGGAAATATTTGCTTAAAGGGTTGATGAGTGACAAAATAGTGAGGTTAGTATTTTTAGGTCAGGAAATACCTTATGAGCCACTATTTTGTTTTTATCTGTATTCCTACTATTTGTAATAGTGGAA
This sequence comes from Erythroxylum plowmanianum, assembly GCA_025531925.1. Lineage (NCBI taxonomy): Eukaryota > Viridiplantae > Streptophyta > Magnoliopsida > Malpighiales > Erythroxylaceae > Erythroxylum > Erythroxylum plowmanianum. The sequence goes on along the minus strand of JANVCQ010673622.1, from coordinate 7,119 downwards.
GAATTATTCTAAGTTTTGTCTAAAGACGTAGCCCAAATTAAGGGTGAACCACGTTAAATATTTTGTGCCTATTTTGTTTTTGTATTCTTAATATGTATATAAATATACTCGCCGCACACAACAAGTGGTATCAAAGTGCAAATGGAGGTGAAGATGAGCAAAATGATCAATCTAAACGATATGAACTACCATATATGGCAAACCAACATGAAGGATCTCTTGATGATTACAAAGATGCATTTGCCTATATTTTCGAAAACTAAGAAGTCCAACGAGGATTGGGAATTTGAGTATGAACGAGCGTGTGGTTATATTTGATAGTTTGTCGATGATAATGTGAATAATCACATTTGTAACGAGACTTATGCAAGAACATTGTGGAATAAGCTAGAGCAGTTGTATGCTTCAAAGACCGTTAACAACAAATTATTTTATCTGACAAAATTGATGCAGGTAAAATACCAAGAGGGTAATTCTGTAGTTGATCATTTAAACAATATGGAAGGGATAGTTGATAAGTTATCAAAGATGGGCATAGAGTTTGACGATGGGGTGATTGATCTAATGGTTCTAACTTTATTACCAGAGTCTTGGGAGATTTTGAAGGTGTCTTTGACAAATACAGCACCAAATAGTGTATTAAATATGGAGTCTGTTAAAAGCAGTATACTAAATAAAGAGATGAGACATAAAACACAGTATGTAGCCTCTTCATTGCATTTAGATGTGCTACTTATAGAAAATAGAGGAAGGAATCAATCCAGAGGTCCAAATTCTAGAGATAAGAGCAGAGGAAAATCAACAGATATGTAAATGTTGAATGCCATTACTATAAGAAGAAAGGCCACATCAAGAAATTTTGCCGAAAGGTGAAGAAGGAAAAAGGCAAACATGTGAAGAAAGAAGAAAGCAGTGATGATGAACAAAGTAACATTATTGATGTATTTAACTTTGTTATTAATACAGAGATAGTCAGCCTGGTGTCACAAGAAGTAAGTTGGATAGTTGACAATGGAGCTACTATTTATGTTACATCTCACAGACAATTTTTCTCATCTTACAAGCCTAGGAATTATGGCATTGTTAAAATGGAAAATAGAAATCTGTCAAACATTGTTGGCAAAAGAGATGTTTCTTTGAAGACAGCAAATGGTCCAAAAATATTGTTGAAAGATGTTAGGTGTATTCCTGATATGCGTCTGAACTTGATTTCTATAAATAGGTTAAATGATGAAGGTTTTTGAAATACTTTTGGAAACAAAAAATGGAAGCTTACTAAGGGCTCCTTAGTAATGGCTAGAGGTTAGAAGCATTTAAGACTGTATATGATGCAGGCAAAGCTCTCCAGTGATGTTATCAAAATAGTGGAGAATGATATACAGTTGATTTGTGATATAAAAGACTGGGCCGCATTGGTGAGAAAGGGATGACTCGGCTTGTAAAAAAGAATATGTTATCTGGTCTAAACCAGATACATTAGAAGAAATGTGCAGATTGTTTAGCAGGGAAACAAAATATAGTTTCTTTCTAGAGTTCCCCTCTATCCAAAATGAAAAATGTTCTAGATCTAATTCACTCAGATTTGTGCGTACCATTGCCAAAGTCACTTGGTAACGCACAGTACTTTGTAACTTTTAATGATGATCATACCAAGAAAACATGAGCCTATACTTTGAAGACTAAAGATCAGGTGCTAAAAGTGTTCAAACAATTTTATGCCTTATTTGAGAGATATGGGAGAAGTTGAAGTGTATCCGGACAGAAAATGGCAACGAACACATCAGATCATTTGATGCTTACTGTAAAGAGCATGGTATTTGACATCAAATGACATCACCAAAAATACAACAATTGAATGATGTAGCTGAGAGGATGAACAGGATTTTGATGGAAAGAGTCAGATGTCTACTTTCACTTTCAAAGTTGCCTAAGGCATTTTGGGGTGAAGCTTTACTTGCAATTGTGTATGCATTAAATCGTTCACTATGTATTCCTCTCCAATATGAAGTTCCAGAAAAGGTGTAGTCAGGAAAGGATGTTTGCAAGGCCTTTGTCCATATTCCTAAAGATGAAAGAAAAAAAACTTGATGTCAAGACACGACAGTGTGTATTCATTAGCTATGGTCAAGATCAATTTGGCCATAATTTTTATGATTAGGTGCAGAAAAGACTTATTAGGAGTCGTGATGCTATGTTTGTTGAAGATCAAAATATTGAAGATATCAACAAGGTAGAGAAGGAAGTTCTAAGCTCCAATGATGACTCAACAAATTTTCGATTGAATCTTCCAATAGTGGTGCCTAAACAAGTTTGAGATGAAGTGTAGAATGATCAGCTAGAAGCTGATAATGCAGATGCCCCCAATGAAGTTGAACCAGAGGATGATGATGGTGTTCACATTCAACCACCAGCAACTGAAGATTCTCCAGTATCATAACAAAGATCTAGTATAAATAGACAACCATCTACTAGATATCCAGTTGATTAGTATGTAATGCTGACTAACGAGGGAGAACCAGAAAGCTTTAATGAAGTCATGAATGATGAATACAAGAAAGAAATGGAAAGAGGCCATGCAAGACGAGATGAAATCTTTGCATGAGAATAAAACATTCAAGCTGGTAAAGTTACCAGAAGGCAAAAGAGCATTGAAGAATAAATGGGTACTTAGAATCAAGCATGAAGAACACAACGGACATCCTCGATTCAAAGCAATATTAGTGGTCAAAGGATTCATCCAAAAGAAGGGTGTTGACTTTGACAAGATATTTTCACCGGTAGTGAAAATGACATTCATATATACAGTGCTAGGGCTAGCCGCAAGTTTTAATCTGGAGGTTGAACAAATGGATGTCAAAACTGCCTTCCTACATGAGGATTTGGAAGAAGAGATATACATGGAGCAGCTAGAGGGTTTCATTAAAAGGGGGACAGAAGACTATGTTTGTAGACTAAAGAAAAGTCTATATGGTCTAAAACTGGTACCATGACAGTGGTATAAGTAGTTTGAGTTTGTTATGGGAGAGCAAGGCTACAAGAAGTCTAATTCAATTCACTATGTATTTGTGAAGAAATTCTCTGATGATGATTTCATTATTTTATTACTTTATATGGATGATATGTTGATTGTTGGTAAGAATGTTTATAGAATCAACAATCTAAAGAAACAATTGGGTAAGTCTTTTGTCATGAAAGGCTTGGGATCAGCAAAGCAAATTCTTGACATACAGATTATCAGATAAAGAAGCACCAAGAAACTATGGTTGTCATAAGATAAGTACATTGATAACATACTTTATAGATTCAAACTGGATAAAGCTAAGGCAGTTAGTTATCCTCTTACCAATCAGTTTAAATTGAGTTCCAAGTAGTGCCCTTTTACAAGTAAAGAGAAGGAAGAAATGACCAGAATTCTATATACTTCAGCAGTTGGAAGTTTGATGTATGCCATAGTTTGTACACGACCAGATATTGCTCACGCAGTTGGAGTTGTGAGTCATTTCCTTTCAAATTCTAGAAAGAAACATTGGACTGCAGTCAAGTGGATACTCAGGTATCTTCGAGGATCATCTAAAATATGCTTATGTTTTGGAAGAGTAGAACCTGTGTTAGTTAGTTACACAGATGCAGATATGGTTGGAGATGTCGACTCGAGAAAGTCTACATTAGGTTACTTGATTACTTTTGCAGGGGGAGTTGTGACATGGCAGTCAAAGTTACAGAAATGTATTGCACTTTCTACAATTGAAGTAGGGTTTATTGCAGCAACTGAAGCCTGTAAGAAGTTACTATAGATGAAGAAGTTCTTTAACAAATTTGGTATTAGGCAGGAACAGTATCAGCTGTTTTATGATAGTCAAGCACTATTCATCTTGGTAAGAATGCCTCCTTTCACTCACGATCAAAACATATTAATGTGAGCTATCACTGGATCAGAGATGTAATGGAGACGAAACAATTACAGTTAGAAAAGATCCATAATGATAAAAATAGAACAGATATATTAACCAAGATTCTACCAAAAGGCAAGTTCGAGTACTATCGCTCAATAGCAGGCATGATAGAGCCCACCAAGTAATCGAGAAGGGGAGATTTGTTAGATGTGGGTCCCTCACATAGAGGGACTGCATTTGTTGAAAACAAACGAATTGCAGGTTGCATTTATTGACAACAGAAAAACAAAAGAATTGCACGTTCTAAGTTGCATTTGTAATAGTGGAAGAACTATTCTGAGTTTTGTCCGTAGACATAACCTAAAATTAAGGGTGAACCACATTAAATATTCTTTGTCTATTTTGCTCATTCTTTTTTTTTTTGGATATATATACATAAATATACTTGCTGTGCATAACAACCATAGCAACAATAGTCTTCTTCTGGGCAATTTATGAAACTGATTTCTTTTCGATAAATGCATTTATGCAATCATCCGATTCTGAATTATGTTTCTTCCTTTTTAATATTTCTTCAAATATTTTGTTACTACAAGATCATTTTCATGTAGAGAACTTGAGGAAGAAACTCTATGATCTTACAAACAATGATATCAGGGACACCCTGAATGCTAAAGTAGCATCAGTTGTATATCTTCAAGTTAAGCCAGGCTCTAATATGTGTGACTCGTTCAAGGGGTTGGTTTTTGCCTTCCTCATCGCCCATGTAACACCTCACTCCCGTAGGACCTGAAGCCGACATTATAGGTGATATCAAAATACGTGCCTCGTGAGGGTGGCATGCTAGGCATTCAATCAGTCAAAACTCAGTACAGAAATTTTTTTTTAATACAATCAAATGCGCAGAAATCAGAAAACAATTTGGGCCCTCTTTATTTCATAAACATTTTCAGTCATAACAATACAATCAACAGAATTTTCAATAGCCATTTGGGGTCCATTACAAATACAAAACACCTTAGTCATAATGTCTTTACATTACAGCATACATACATTTGTATACACATTGTGCAAAAAATTTTGAATACATTAATCGATACAATGTACGAAAATAAAGAAGTACAATGCAGACATGAACTAATCCCAACCTTTATTCCTTACTTGTATGTTGTAAGTATACTCCCGTTTGCCTAACGGGGTATTTCTTCTTATCCTGAAAAATATTTGCAAATTTTGGGTGAGTTTTGCGAACTCAATGAGTGACCATCATCGATGACTCACCCAGTCATATAACACATAAACAACATTCATATCATTGCACATTTCAAATTCAATATAATTTAATCATTCATATTATGCATATGCAATGCGCATGAGACCCACTTTCCATTTATTACTTTGTTGTGACCGAGTGCCTAACTGTCCCGTATCCATTGGATATCGGGCTTATTGATAACTGTCCCATATAAGGCTCATTAAACGTTGAGCCTGAGGCTCTAAATCAGTTTTGAGCTCGAGGCTCTCTTTTTCACACGTTGAGCTTTAAGCTCTAAACGGTGGCTACTCTGATCACAATTCCATTATCTTTCATGCATTCATGAAATGGAATGCATCAATTACATTTGCATATTCCCATTCACTCACATTCACATATCATCGGACCTTAGTCAAGCATTCAACATTTAAGTAGAGAATCACACTTTCATACATATGCAAATGCACATTCAAAACACATTTGTCATCGAATCGTGGTCCAGCATTTAACAATGATATAACGCACACTTATTTCATCTCATTCACATACAAGTAGCACTTCAATATCCCAATCAACATCACAATCATCGGACCTCCTGTCCAGAAATCAACACAATCATTCACATTCATATGAGCATTCAGTAGTCAATCAATACAAAATTCAAAACAGAACAAATAATGAAATGAGGCCATCTTGGTCTACTCACAGTATGCTCTAGATAGCATTTTCTTCCAAGGTCTAGAAATGTCCGGATGATGGCTCTCAATACATTCCTCTATATCATGCAAAACATACACATATCACAATTTGCACAATTATAAGTGTTTAATAATGTATATGTTTGCAATGAAATATGTACCATGCAAGTTCATGACAATCCTGGGTATTTTTCCAATATCATCGTCATATAATTCATTTTATCTCAAAACTCACCTAAGTATAATTTACACTTAAGTTTATACCTCAATAAAACTATCAAACTCAAAATTCATTACTCATTGAATCACTTTCAGATTTTTCCAAGTCACACTTTCGGGTCAACTGTTCACATTCAATTGGAAAACGAAATTGATGTAATTTAGTCATACTCTCTTATAAAAGTGTTCCTCTATGTCTTAGGTTTCTATCGGCACCAAAATCACTCAATTTGGTTCAGTAATTTGGAAGATATGCCATAAACATTTCAGCTGTTCATATTCAAAAACAATGTACTATACACAAATTCCAACCAGAAATTGCACATCTTAGAGATTGAATCACAATTCAATTTTTTCAGGTAATTTGTAAGCCTGTATCTCTAACTTACTCCACATTAAAAATCATCTCATTTGGAATCCTATAGATCCAGATATAATCGAAATAGTCAAACGTGTTCAGTGAAATCACACCAGTTCATACTCTTCCAACAGATTCCCTCACTTTCATTTGATCAAACTTTTCCAAATAAATTCATAATGTCAAAATTATTCATGGAGAGGTATAAAAATGTGTTAGGAATATATTGGTCTAAGAATCACTTCATTTGGAGGTCAGATAGTGAAGTTATGGCCAAATTAATCAAACATGATTATATCCTCAATCCTATTGTACCTATTATGGTAAAATTGGAATAACTTTCTCTAGAGACCTCACATTGAGGTTATTCTTAGACCATTTGAAAGAAGACTTCTAGATCTACATCTTTTATGAAGACTCTGAAAAGGGATTCTGTCATTTTGGAAACACACGGCCGTGTGAAATCACATGGTCAGACCGTGTTTCTTTCTGGTCAGATTGTGTTTTTTGCATCAAAAACACACGGGCTATGTGAATCTACACGACCTGACCGTGTGACCTTCGAGTCTACCAAATTTTTTCATCACCAAAACCACTCCAATGGATCCCAAACCCATTCTAACATCACATATACTCTTAATCTTCCCAAATTCACCTTTTTCTAATGCAATATCATTCCATAATCATTCAAACACT